>CM077312.1:108477133-108747133 GCA_039655065.1 Glossophaga mutica | reverse complement strand
AACCTCTCCTGAATCCTTCATCCTCCATGGAACCCTAGCCCTAGCCCTAGCTCTAGCCCTACCCCTCACCCTACCTCTAAACCTCATCCTAACCCTAGCTGGAACCCTGCGCGCAGCACTGACTTCACCTTCTCTCCGATCTCACCCCTATCCTCGGCCGTCACCCCGATCCTAACGCTCAGCCGAGCGCTGAACCTAACCCTCACCCCAGCCCCTGATTCTAACCCTGGCCTGAAACATAGTCCTAGCACCCATCCCTGGGCCTTGGACTCCTCCCTCCACCTAACTCGACGCTAGCCCTCACCGCCACCGTCACCGGAACCCTAACCCTCCGTGGAACGCTAGCCCTAGCCCAGGAACGAACCCTAGCTCGAGCCCTGAACCCTAGCTCTAGCCCTGAACCCTAGCTCTAGCCCGAAACCCAGCCTTAGTCCTATCCCTAGCTGGAACGCTCGCCATCGCCCGAATCCTCACCTCACCTCACCTTCACCCTAGCCCGAGCCCTCCACCTCAACCTCATCCGAACCCTCACTCTAGCCCTAGCTGAGTCGCGGGAACCCTAGCTGGAGCCCTCCACGGAAACGTCACGCAAACGCGAACCCTAGCCGCCGTCTCAACTCTGAACCTGACCCGAGCCCTAGCGGCTCTGGTCCGAGTGCCAGCCCTAGCCCTGGACCTGACGCTAGGCCTTCCTGGAATGCGAACCCTAACCCTCCATCGAATCCGAACCCTCCCCGTAGCCCTACCCCTCGCTCTCACGCTTGGGCTGGCCCTGATCCGAAGTCTCATGCTGAACCTAGCGAGAGTCCTCACCCTCCTCCTCACGCTCGGTCTGGTGACGACCGAAAAAGCGTCTCTGGACCTGGCCTCAGCCCTGGCCCTATGCCTAGCGGTCACAGGAACCCTCACCAACACCCAGACCCTAGCTCCAGAGCTAACATGAACCCATACCCAAACCCTAACCCTAAGCCTCAAACTAACCCTAACCCTCAGCCTCAAGCTAACCCTAACCCTCAGCCTCAAGCTAACCCTAACCCTCAGCCTCAAGCTAACCCTAACCCTCAGCCTCAAGCTAACCCTAACCCTAACCCTCAAACAAACCCTAACCCTAGGCATAGCACGAACCCTCAACCTTAGCTCTCACACTATACCTAGCCCTCAGTGAAACTGTCAGCCTCATCCTCAACCGAAACATCACCTTAGGTCTCACCCTCACCCTCACCCTCACCCTAACCCTAACCCTCCTACTCCACCAAATGCTACTTAGCCATGACCCTAGGTCTCACCCTTCCCACGAACCCTCCACCTAGCCCCGGCCCTAGCTCTCACCGTCACCGTCACGCTTAGGCTCACCGTGACGCTGACCCTCAACCTACCCGTAGCCCTGGCGCTTACCCTCACGCAAGCGCTGACCCTGAACCTCCCTCAACCCTCCGTGGAATGCTCGCACCTAGCCCTCACCCTGCAGCTGAACCGAACTCGAACCCTCGCATCGAAATCCTAACCCTACGCCGAACGCTGGACCTAGCCCTAGCCCTAGCCCTAGCCCTAGCCCGGGCCGTGACCCTAACCCTAACCCTCCCTCATTCCGAAACCTCCACGGAACCCTCACGAACCCTCACCGTAGCTCTAGCCCTAGCCCTAACCCTCAACATCCATGGAACCCTGGTCCTGGACTTCACCCTAACCCTGACCCTAACCCTGGACTTAGACCTCAAACTCACCGGAATCCTAAACTTCAACTTCACCGTCACTCTGAATCCTCAACCTGACCCGAACACGCTCAACCTCTCCTGAATCCTTCATCCTCCATGGAACCCTAGCCCTAGCCCTAGCTCTAGCCCTACCCCTCACCCTACCTCTAAACCTCATCCTAACCCTAGCTGGAACCCTGCGCGCAGCACTGACTTCACCTTCTCTCCGATCTCACCCCTATCCTCGGCCGTCACCCCGATCCTAACGCTCAGCCGAGCGCTGAACCTAACCCTCACCCCAGCCCCTGATTCTAACCCTGGCCTGAAACATAGTCCTAGCACCCATCCCTGGGCCTTGGACTCCTCCCTCCACCTAACTCGACGCTAGCCCTCACCGCCACCGTCACCGGAACCCTAACCCTCCGTGGAACGCTAGCCCTAGCCCAGGAACGAACCCTAGCTCGAGCCCTGAACCCGAGCTCGAGCCCTGAACCCTAGCTCTAGCCCTGAACCCTAGCTCTAGCCCGAAACCCAGCCTTAGTCCTATCCCTAGCTGGAACGCTCGCCAGCACCCGAATCCTCACCTCACATCACCTCATCTCACCTCACCTCACCTCACCTCACCTTCACCCTAGCCTGAGCCCTCCACCTCAACCTCATCCGAACCCTCACTCTAGCCCTAGCTACAGCCGAAGCTCTAATTCTACCACGCATCCTAACCCTAACCCTTCCCGTGGCCCTCATCTTCACCCTGACTCTGCCTCTACCCTCAAGAGGAGCAGGAAACCTAGCTGTAGGTACCCCTCTCCACAGAAAGGGAACGCAAACGCTAACCCTAGCCGCCATCTCAACCCTGAACCTCACACTCAAGCCCTAGCTCTGGTCCGAGTGCCACCCCTAGCCCTACACGGGACCCTAGGCCTTTCTGGAACGCAAACCCTAACCCTAAATCTTATCCTAAACCTCACCGTAGCCCTACCCCTCGCTCTCACGCTTGGCCTGGCCCTGATCCGAAGTCTCATGCTGAACCTAGCGGGAGTCCTCACCCTCCTCCTCACGCTCGGCCTGGTGATGACAGAAAGAGCATCCCTGGACCTGGCCTCAGCCCTAGCCCTATGCCTAGCGGTCACAGGAACCCTCACCGACACCCAGACCCTAGCTCTAGAGCTCACATGAGCCATAACCCTAACAAGAACCCTAACAGTAACCCTCACCCTAACCGCTGAGCCCTCATCCCTAGACCTCACCCCAACCCTGCGGTGGATGAGGGATGGGCATGGACGTGGTGGAGAGACAGGAGGTGAAAGGAACAGCCCGGGACCTTCACTCTCAGAATATGGATAGTAGGAGTTTCGGACGGGAAGAGCTCCACTGAGCTTGGATGGCAGCCTGGGCTCCGGACAGGGAGCCGTTCGCTGCTGGGAGGATGAGGCGCCTGATTTAGTGAGCGCTGTTGCCCTGTCCGTGGGAAAACACGAGGAGCCATGGCCAGGAAACCCCGTACGAATCCTTTGGTGAACGGTGCTACCCTCTAGCGCGCAAACGTTCGAATGGGATGCCACCGGCCTCCGTAACATCAAGGGCTGAGCGATGCTGCCGTCTTGTGGACACCTGCTAGAAGGCGGTGCCAGCATGACCCGTAAAAAGCCTTTCATGCTACTGTGCTTCCCCCTGGTAAACGGGTTGCGGGTGCCCCTGTCCTGGGCACCGGATGAGGGGCGCTCCACCCGCGGAGCCCCATCCCTACACGTCACGGATGAAAATAAAAACTGCCAAGACGTGACTGCTTGGAGAGGCAAGGGGTTCAACTCTCAGAGGAGGTAGACCCGCAACACCATCCTCACGAAGCTTTCATTGGGCTCAAATACACAGGAATACAGGTTTAACACTTCAAGGAAATCAGAGGGCTTCATCTCAGTCAGCGTTTGTCAAGAAAGGGGGTTGCCGAACTTTGGGAGACGTGCTCATTGCCTCATCGAACACTTACCATCTAAATGAGAGCACTCTTAGCGTAGCGGGTTGCACGGAACTGTAGGAATTCTTTCTTATGCCCGATCACCCCGGGAGCCCCTCCTGGCCGCTATGGGGCTGCACCGCTTTCCCCCATAGTTTCAGGCTTTAAGGCGATGAGGAACCGGGAGACATCTCCCGGATGGAGATGAGGACTCGGCCTATGTCAGAGTAGCCAGGGGGTGAGGGTCCATCTCATCCTCTTGGCTGCAGCCCCCTGAGTTCTTCCGTGAGGCCTCCCAAGAGGTTCTGTCTGGCTTGGGTTGCCCCTCCCATGAGCAGTCTTCCCCATCATGGACTGCCAAGCGCGCATCGGGGCCGCGGATGGAAGAGGCGGGAGCGGCGCTCCTGATGAACTGGGTCCCTTGGGCTCTTACGTGGCCCACGGTGGGGTGAGGGTGACAACTCCTGAAACCGGGCTGAATGGTCCGCAACGACGGGTGTGCTAATTCATGGCGAACGTCCCGATAATGTGACTTTCAACTCAGTTGGATTTCACTGGGGATGCTCGGCGTTCTCCCGTTGGTCCACGACATGGAAGCGTTTCGTGACGGACGCATTTATTGGGGAGGCACCGCTTGCATTCTCCCGTGTCTCCACCCAGAAACACATCTTGCCGACAAGGTTTTTGGACCTCTCGGGACCCTCCCTCCCGTTTCCTCTTTAGCTTTCTAGTTTGTAAAGCCCATGGAAAGAATATTCGAAACACTTGCGCCTCAAAGAATACTAATTTGTCAAAACGATGGTTGACTTCCAAGACCATCCCGAGACTTGCGGCCAAGAGGGAGGCGCACACGGACACGCTGTGCCTCCTCTCGCAACCGAAATGAGGGACGACCAATATTTAGGAACGAGACAACAACCGGAACTGATAGAGAATACACCTGTACGGAAGGCCAACCACCGTTCCATCGGAACGGTAAGAGGGGCGGAGTTGCGGCAGGAGACGCTGAAGGTGTGGACCCCGGAAAGCAAGGGCGGCAGCTGCCGGTCCCCGGGCCCGCGGGCAGGAGCTGGCAGACCCTGAGCTTAGGGGGGCGACTGTGCGGACCCGGTGAGACCGCGAAAAACAGACGGCTGGCTGACCGGGTGGTCCCGTGTCTGAGGGTAAGGGAAAGTGCCGAAAGGGACTGCATCCAGGAGAGAGCGGAGCGGGCACCGCTGTTCCCTTTCGCCCCCCCCATACAGCCTCACGACCCATAGACTGGACAGCCCCGACCTGAGGAACACCTAAGGCTCCGCCCCTCAATACATAATAGCCACGACCTAACTTAAACCACAATGAAGCAAAAAAAAAAAAAAAACACCAAAAATGGCTCGAACTGGACAATAGATCAAAGACCCGGAGCCAATTCCTCTCAGCCATGAAGACATAGCCAACCTACCCGATGCACGACTCAAAGCGCTAGTCATCACCATGCTCACAGAATGGGTAGATTTTGATCAAAAATTAGATGAAAAAATGCAAGCTGGGATACGTGACATGAAGGAGGATGCATGGAAAACTGATAGAGATGGTAGGAAAACTGGGACTCCATGCAGTAGACCAGAAGGAGAAACAAACAACCAAACGGAAAACTGCAGAAGGCCAGTTTCATGACTCATGAAGACTGTCGGACCTCCAAACTAAAGACCCATTCACAGAGGTCATAGGACCATACAGGAGGAAGTGTGGTAAGGCCTTCTAAGTTTGAAACAAAGGAAAACTCACGGAACCTCAAGGATATGGCCTCCGTAGCCCTAAGGCAAGAAAAACATTGACAATACTAAGGAACTAAACATTTCAAGGTAAAATTAGGACTCAAGCCAGGACCCTTGTGTACCTTGGCCATAACCTCAACTTCCGCTTCTGTCAACAGCTTCCTTGCTGATCATGCATAAACGGAGCTCACTCCAAGTGCGGGACGCCACTCCCATTTCTATCTCCTGCTTACGCGATCGGGAGTTCGCCCCTGCGCAGGTTCGTAAAACCCATCCTCATTTTCACCTGTCTCCGACTTGGTCGTTTGTCTCGTGATCAGGATACAACAGCAGGACATCAAAGCAGGAGCACGAAGGCACAGCCGGGACACTGACACGGACAGGACATCGACAAGGCCAAGGCATCTACTACACGCAAAGGACAGCGGCGCCACGCACATATTGCCTCGGCCAAGGCATCCGCTCAGGCGGTACGGGAGCCCAGCTCGAACACCCAGGGAACTGGCACATCGACACACATAGGCCAGTGGCACAACCAAGATATCCGTGCAGGTGGGATGGCGGCGCAGCCGGGACATCCATGCACATGGGATGTTGACATGCAGGCAACACAGCGGCACGACTTCTCCATCCACACGGACAGGACAGTGATGGCGAAGGGACACAAACACAGACAGCACAGCAGCAGGGCCAGGACGTCGAGGCTCAGGGGACCTAGACATGATCATGATGTCAGCAAGGCTGAGACGTTAACGTGGTGAGGATGTGGACACGGGAGGGACACCGATGCGGACACGATGTTGACACGCACGGGACGTTGGTCCGCAAACACGTGGACACGGCTGAAACATGAACGCGAGTCTGGCCCGCAAGCGGTGCCTAGTTACCTGACGTACAGACGCTGCTGTTGTACATGATGAAGAGAAGGAAAAGTGAGCTGCAAAGTCCGTGTATATAAAACTAACAACATCCTTGACTAACTGCCATTCCAATCACCGTTCCTAGATCATTCCCTGCAGCGGAAAACCTTTCCTGCTGTCCTGCACGAAGGTGTTCTTCCCAAGAAGCACGTGAGACGAGAACAGAGCCACACTTAGGACATTTCACTAGGGAACGTCATGAGCCATAAACCAAGATGAAACACACGACAAACAACTAAAATTATATACAACATAATTTTTTTTTTAAATTGAAACATCTCACTAATTTTTTTGTACTTTTTTTTTCCTTTTAGATTTTATTTATTTATCTTTAGAGAGGAAGGGAAGGAGAGAGGGAGAGAAACATCAATGTGTGGTTGCCTCTTGTATGTCCCCTGCCGGGAACTGGCCTGGCAACCCAGGCATGTGCCTGACTGGGAATCGAACCGCGATCCTTCGGTTGGCAGGCCCGCGCTCAATCCACTGAGCTACACCAGCCAGGGCTATACAACGTAATTCTTACTCTTGTTGCTGTTCACGGAGAACTCGGGAACAAATGACAACGAATAGGTCCTTACATGTGACAGTTACGAAATGCACTTCTAAACTACATGGCAACCAACACTCCTTCCTATTCCACTGGAATCAACCACTTTTCCGGCTGACCCGCACTAACGTGTCATTCCCCGGAATGGCCACGAGACGGCAGCAGTAGGCACGCTGAAAACACTTTGGAAGGGACCAAATTGTAACATCCATCCATTTTCAACAAACTTCACATTTCAGGACTGAAATTATAAAAAATTCATCGGTCGCCCTCATGGCTGCTCACGTACAAGTCCAAAACAGAAGGTAACGACGACGTCCTTTCGTTTCAATGCGATGAAAACCACTTCAATAACATTCCAGAAACCCTTACTAGACATTCAATGGAGCCAAACGATTTTCCTGCTGACCTCCACGAGGCTGTTATTCCCACGAGACACATGACCTGGCAGCAGAGGACTGCACTTGAGACATTTTTCAAATGCACAATCCTGTGCTACGTCCAGTTTTAACAAATCTAAAAGGACTGAAAGGATAGTCTGTGTCTTTCTATCACTGCTGTTCATATGGAAATAGGGAACAAAAGGTTACAACTAAGTCCTGATATTGACAACTTTCTAGATACACGTCTCAATAACACTGCCATCCACGTTCATGGATACTGTCCTGCAGTCCACCCCTTTTCCTGCTGACCTGCCCCGAACATGTTCTTCACAAAAGGCCCATGAGGTGCAAGCGGAGGTGCACACTTGGAACACTGTACTATGTGCTTGGCCAAAAGGTTCCTCCGATTTGCAGGTAAAGACACAATGGAAGAGACGTTTTTCGTTTTCCTCAATCATTTCATGGAACCACGTACTCACCGTTTGGTCCCACTGCTTTCTACACTCTTTCAGAAATCTTCCTCATTCCATCCTCTCAAAAATTTCTCTCTTTTGGCCAAGCCCATGAAAAGCCAGTTTCAACAAGCATCGCGGCATTGAAATTATATGCAGTATGTTTCTCTAAGTGCTCCTGTTGCACTAAAGCTGGAATTCACTAAAACTGAATGACTGCAAAGTACTTCTATTTGGCAGTTAGGTGATAATATGCTTCTACAAAACCTCAAAAACAAATCAATTGAAATGATAAAATAAACTGAATGGGGATCAACATACTACCTACCACAACTTATGGAAAACATCTTCACCCTTCCAAGCACAGTATCAAAAATAAACCTGTAAATACACAAATTCTTGTGCCAATACTTATAACCTGAAATAGTAAAGGAAATCCAGAGACAGCAGACACAACTGTGCACATCCACATTTCTGCAAGGGGATATACGGAAAATCATAGTTCTTTTTAACTCTTCGAGTAGAATTTTGAATACATGTTTTCTCATTGTTTAAATAAGCAGCAGCAAAGTCAATTACAAATGCTTTTCAAGCACACTTGGAACTTTTTAAAGCATGACCATATTTAGCTATAAGGCGGGTTTCAAGAAAGGTCTCACAATGTTGAATGCTCTTTGCCATTCATCTGGAAAACAGTCGCAAGGTAACTAAAAAGTCCCTATATTTAGATGTTTTAAAATACATTTCTAAATACCTTAAAGAAATAAATGAGAGTCACAGAGGAAAATAATTTGCATAGAAAAATAATAAAAAGACTGCATACGAGACCAAGAACTTTCTGGTTTCAAAAAGGGTAACAACTTCAAACGGTTTCTCAACCACAGGTGACTTCTGCCCCCAAGGGGACTTCGGACAATGTCCTGAGCCATTTCAGATGGTCCTCAGGGGAAGGGAAGCCAGGCTGCTAGCAGTGAATAGAGGGATTGAATGCTAATAAGCACCTACAAGGCAGAGGGCAATCCCCCAGGACAAGGAATTCTCTGGCCCAAAAGGTCCACAGTGCTGAGAATGAGAAACCCTACTCTGTATCCTGAAGACCCCATTAGAATACAAACAGCATGTCCCTTTGCATCCTGGATCTGAAAGGCTGCCTTTCTTGGCACAGGAAGCCTGAACCTGAAACTTAAAGAACAAAAAAATGCCAGCCATCTGACAAATCTTCAGGGAGAAGTGTCCTAGGCAATAGCTCAGGAGGCAAAGGAAGATCTGTCCACTTAGGAGACCGGACCATGCTGTGATTAGAGCGGTCACCTGAGGGTCCCTGCTTCTTTCCATGGCTCCTAAATCACTTTAATAACTAATGCATAATGTCACTTAAAACAAACGGCCTTCCTGTTTTACATTCCAGATTTCACCATCTCAAGCTTTCCTCTCTGAAAATGGGGACATTTCCTACTGCACTCTCTGTTCCTCCAATCAACTACCTGGGGCACATTTCCTGTCACAAAATACTTCTGATTTCTAGAACACCGTGCTTCCAAGGCCCTAAACTCATTTAAAATGCTGAGAAAGATGTTACTATTTTATTTAATTATTAACATACTTATGACTAACAAAGACAAAGACAATGTTTCTAGCTCCTCACATGACCTCACTTCTGGTTTCCTTTCAACCTTTCACTATTTCTAGCTCACATACAGCTACAATCATATAATGATCATTATTGCATGAGGGTGTGTTTAGCTTCGTAACTCATGAGAATCAATGGAAAAGTATCATAAACAGAATGTAGTACGATGATAGGGAAATAACATGAAAAAATATGTAGAAATACTAATTAAAGATCTATTTTTTTAAAGACTCAATAGCAACAAAACAGGTAAAAAAAAAACCTGGGAATAAACAACAATGTACAGGATCCGTAGGAACAAAATAGGAAATTATGACACAATAACAGAAACTTGAACAAACGAAAAATATTTTCTTTGGGTTTTTAAAAATGGCTCTTTGTATGGCCATTTACCAAAGTTATCTTTAACTAAAATATCTAGATAAATCTAGAAAAGGGTTCCCACAGGAAGTAGCCACTTACATGGGGGCCCGACACAGGTACCCCAGAAACAGTCTGGCCCCCCTTTCCTGCTCCCGGCAGGGTGGCCCTCTCTGCCCCCCAACTCCCGCACCTCATACCCCCACGCAGCTCACCTCCGGCCCTTGGACCGCGTTGCCTACATCACGTTAAGATGTGAGCGTCACCTTGTGACCATGGTGACCGGGCGGGAGTATCTAACCTCCAGTCTGCGCAGCTGCATCTCTCCACCGCAAAGAACTACCTGCTCCTCACGCTCGCCAGTCTGAACCTGCCTCCCCCCCAGCCCCGCCCACATTTCTGCCCCCTCTCACCACCAGCCCAGTCCGGATTCTGACCTTAGGCCCCGCCCCTCATCTGTCAGTTTCAGCCTTAGGGGTCCATGTCAACAAAACCAGGCAGGAATCGGGTAGGCTTGTGGACATGCAGTGTAGTGAAGAAACACATCAATCATGCGTACTTTATAAAATGAAACAATACCCTGAAAAAGGTCAGAAAATAAAAGGACAAGACACAAACTGGGAGACAATGTGAATGACCTAAAACATGGGGTGAAAACAGATCTAAAGGGAAAGAATGGGAAAAGATATACAGGTCATTCTACAAGCAGCTTTACAGTTCTTCACATGGAAAATAATGCCATGATTATAAACTAATAGACAACAATAAACTTTGTTTCTCCTATTCACTACTCTAAACCACGTTTTGCGCCACACTCTCTTACGCAAACAGAAACCACATAAAAATTACATAACATGCAGTGGTCTTCCAGGTAAAAAGCAGGACTAGAGATGAAGAGCACTTCCTATCCATCAGTTTCATGGACCGGGAAGATCCAAATTCATAAACAATGTCCTAAACTTAAATTATATAGAACAGAAACGCAAACAAAAATGTGTAATCGTAATACATTGAACGAACCTCTCTCATCAGGAATACAGCATTGCACTTTCAGAAACAAGAGACCACCTCAAAAAATTCAGCAAGGATGTAAGACACACCGTGAGCAGCAAACTGGATTCAGCATTCACAGACGACCGACTCTGCACAGCTTTTCCTGCTGACCTGCCCTGAGGTGTCATTCCCAAATTGACCACAAGACGGCAGCGGAGACGAATGCTTCAAACACTTTTTACATTGACCTTAACGTCATGAAGCAAATTTCAAAGAAATTCAAAGGATTGAACTTATTATATGAGGTATGTTTCTTGCTGTCATTGTAGATAATCTAGAGATGAGTTGCAAAAGGTAACTACAAAGTTCTTACACTAAAAGTTATGAAATACACTTCTAAGGAACCCTCAAAATGACTCACAGTTGGAGTTAAAAAGTCATTTCCACTGAGTAATATTAAAATACATTAAAAACCTACGGGAAAACATAGGGATAAATCCACACATCGGGGGAAACAGCTGAAAATTCACGGGTTTTGCATCCATAGGACAAACCCGGAAAAATAAATGAAATCCTGAGACAGTAGAAGAATGGCAATGTGGCAGGAGAGATGTCTGGAAGGGTATATACTTAAAACAATGGCACTAATTACGTGTTGGGTGGGATTTTGAAATAATTTTTATTTTGCTGTATAATTTAAGTAAGCTGCCACAAAAAAGGCAGTCTCGCTTTGGGGAACAACCAAAAAAAAAAAAAAAGAAGAAGAAGAAGAAGGTACGAGGGAAAACCTTGGCCTATTTAAGAATAAAAATACCCTAGACTGCTGTGGTGACACCAGTGGCCTTTTCTCTGCTCTCCCAGACTGATGTCCTCAGTCACAGGGGGCCCCTTTTCCAAACTGCGCTTCTTTGTGTGCAAATGCAGCCACACGGAGACGAAGTGACAGAACCGGACCAGAACGGGCAGAGAAGCGCTGGGCAGCACAGCCTGGGGGGGAACTTGCCTCGGGACTCCCTGACTTCAGGCCCCCCTCCACGGCCAAGATGCTTCACAACTGAGTGGCTGCACTACTGAGCTGACCCACACAGGTGCTGCTTCATGATTCTTCTGTAACAACACTGAGCTTCCTAACAGCCATGTTGCACTCACAGCCATTAGTATCAAAACAGAGCTATTGGAACTCAGTAGACTTTCCTTCTTCCCCACACCCCATCTCTGGAACTCCTGCTGCCGTTCATGGAAACCAGTCACCATCATTTCACAGATACCAGATACCAGAGACACACTCAGGACTGAACACAGGCCCCAGAGTCCAGAACCTGGGCCCCAGAGCAGACCCAGAACCAAAAGCTGAACCCCAGACCTCGGCCCCAATTCCAAAACTAGCCCCACAACCCAGGACAGTCCATCGACCCTGAATGCCAGACGCTTGACACTGGAGACTGACAGAGAACCCTGGACATTAACTTCCGTACATCAGACCCTAGAGCCAGAGCCGCACATCAACCCCACGCACCCACCCAGGACGCAAAGCCACACCTGAAGACGCTCCACATCCCGGACACAGAGCCAAAGACAGATTGAACCCCAGGAGACAGAACCCAGATCTGGAACTGGGACCCCACAGCCAGACTCCAGAGCTGGAGCTGGACCGTGGAGCCCAGCTGACAGATGCAGGAGTGGAACCGAGTCCTCACCATGTAAACAGAGCCAGGAGCCGATAAACAACATTCCTGACTCTCTAAGTCCAAGCACCTGGCCTCAGAAATAGTTTTTCATGCCAATGGAAGGGTACAAGGGAACTAAATGACTCCCTGCACTACTAAGTCATACCAAGCCCTGCAGACATGGATTAAAAAGGCTGACAGCGCAAAAAATAATACAAATGTTTACTTTTGCCAGAAGATGTCCATGATCGCTCAGAAGCTGTACTTTCCAGGAGTCAGTGTCCCGGCCATGAATGTCACATGGCAGGCTCACAGAACCCGTAGGGGAATAAAAAATTATTTTTGTCATATCTTCTAAGTTTTAACACCCAGCATAACAATCAAAATAACAATCTGATTACTGCGAGGTATTCAACATCTAATACATGGACGAGAGGAATTTATATTCAGAGGAATACCAGGACTTTCGGCCAAAATGGAGGCATAGGTAGACACACTGTGCATCCTCCCACAACCAGAAGGACAACAACCATTAAAAAATAACCGGAACAGACAGAAAAATCAAACTGTATGAAAGTCTGACAAACAAGGAGTTAAACAAAAAACAGTCATCCTGACCAGTAAAACGGGCTGAGATGGGCAGCTGGGTGGAGAAGACTCGCAGCAAGATGGTGGCTGCTGGACCCAGGGAGGGCGGCAGCTGGTGGAGCCGGCATTTATCTGCACACTCACGTGCAGATGAACCTGGAGAGCAAGACAGACCGTGCGACCCAGGGTCCCAGCTCGGGGCAGGGAAAACTCAAACCCCTAATTGAAAACACCTGCGGGGGTTGAGGCGCCACCAGGAAAAACTCCCAGCTTCAAACGACAGTTCGTTGCATAGACCCACAGGGTGTTAGAATGGACACAAGCCCACCCACCCGGGAGTCAGCACCAGAAGGGACCAATTTGCTTGTGGGTAGTGGGGGAAGGGACTGACATCCAGCAGAGAGGAGAGCGAGCATCATTGTTCCCTCTCTGACCCTCCTCCACGGACAGCCTCACAAAGCAGACACGTGGGTGACCCACCCTGGTAAACACCTAAGACTCCACCCCTTATACATAGCAGGTTCACGGGGACCCAAAAAAAGAAATATCCCAAATGAAAGAACAGATCAAAGCTCCAGAAAAAGTACAATTAAGCGATGAAGAGATAGCCAACCTATCAAACGCACAGTTCAGAACACTGCTAATTAGGATGCTCACAGACTTGGTTCAATTTGGTCTCAAATTAGATGAAAAAATGAAGGCGATGCTCAGTGAAATTGATAGGGAAAAGAGATAGCAGTCCCATTAGTGTAAGAAAAGAAATATAGCAGAATTGAGATAGCAGTTCCATTAGTGTAAGAAAAGAATTGTGGCAGGATACAAATTCTATTTCTGACCCCCTTGACTAAAGAAGAAATAAATCAGGAAAAAGGGGAGAGGGGAGTTAAAGATTTACGACCGCATCTGCCGCGGGAGCCGAGATGTAAGATGCTTAAAAGGAAGAGTTTTCCCTGAGATCGGGGCCCAGAATTTGGAGACTGCCTCCTCTGGGACCACGCGTGTAATAAAGAGTCGTGCTTCGTGAACTCCCTGCGTCTGGATCGTTTCATTTCTCCGTAACAAAATAAAGGAAAATATACAGGGAACCGATGGTGATAGGAATGAAACTGGGACTCTAATCAACGGTGGGGACCATAAGGAAGAAAGGTTCAACCAGAACAGAATGAAGAAACAGAAATTCAAAAAAGTGAGGAGAGGCTTAGGAACTTCCAGGATATCTTTAAGCATTCCAACATCTGAATTATTATCCGAATTTGAATGCTTCTCAGATAAGGTCCACTTAAAGGACTTCATCATCACCAAGCCCTTATTATACAAAATGATAAAAGGATTTATCTGAGAAAAAGATGATAAAAAATAAGAACAGTAAAATGACAGCAAACTCAGTTATTGACAACCATACCTAAAGCAAAAACAAAAGCAAACTAAGCAAACAGCTACAACAAGTACAGAATCACAGAAATGAACATCACATGGAGGGTTATCAACAGTGGAATGGGAGGGAGAGAGGAGGAAAAGGTACACAGAATAAGCAGCATAATTGGTAGGGAGAAAACAGACGGGGGGAGGTTAAGAATAGTATAGAAAATGTAGAAGCCAACGAACTTATATGTATGACCCATAGACATGAACTACAGAGGGGGAATGTGGGTGGGAGGGGGTGTACAGGGCAGAGGGGAATAAAGCGGGGAGGGGAATGGGAAAAACCATAATAGCATAATCAATAAAACATATTTTAAAAAAAGAATACCGAGCATACTGAGGTAATATTGGGTATATAGGGTATTTTGGTAAAGGAAACAACAGAGTCTTAGATTTCCAAGGTGAAGTGGGGGACATGCAGGTCATTTAGAAAAGAAGGCAGCCTACCTGCCAGGTTCATTTCTGTTGGGCAACTCACACAACTTTAAGACACAAGGAGTCTGGTAACAGGGTCTACTAGATCTTGCTAGTGATAGGGGACTCAAGGAGTCCCCTTTCCTTTGTAGCTTAAGGAAAAAGTTATTGAGCCTAGCAAGTAATGTGTCTGTTAAAGCTTTTGTTTCAGAAACTACAGATGAGGCCCATCCTGGCTCCTGAGAAACAGCCGGCCTCCTGGGGCACAGATAGAAGATTACCGCCTGGGGACATCCGAACCTTTGTTCCAGGGAGAGCCAATGACCACCCCCTCCTCCACTTGGGAACAGCACAGCCCAGGAAACAAATGCTGCAGCTTCGCTCACCTAATCCTCCCTGAATTTCAAAGCCCTCACTGCACTTTGTCTTCCCTCACCTCCCTTATAAAAATTCTGGCCAGGAAAGAGAAGGGAAGATGGTTTCTTAGGGTAGGAACCCGCCATCCTCTCAGATCGCCGGCCATCTGAATAAAGTGCTCGTAAAAGATTCAATCGCTGTCATTGCTTATTGGATTTCGGAGTGACCGGCAGCCCAAATGCCGGTGTCTTTTCCGGTTACACTAGGAGTCTTACCGTCTGAGGCTAAGGTGATTGTGCTGAAGCCCCCCTACCTGAACCTGATTGGGGGAACGAAACCTCTCAGGAAGAAACGAGATGACAATCCTAAATGAGTTCTCAGTCTTCTCTCTCTGAAAAGCCAGTTGAACATCAACATGCCACATGCAATATGTTGGCCTCTTCATTGCCACCTTTGAAACTTTAAATAGAAGTTGTGTATCCACAAGCTACATTTGCACATTGTTCCATATTTCACTGACATAATTAGTTTTGAGAATCAGTTCCTTCACTGAAATTGTTACATCGTACTAAAGTAAAAGGCGATGTACACGTACTCCCTAAATTCACCTCGGATGAAACGCCTGACTGCTTGCTTAGGTGGTGGGGAAACCATCTTTCCTGTGACCTCAAGAATCTTTGCGCTGGTCTCATAATCCAGCAGGTATGACACAGATGAGCGAATGAAAATGGCCAAATGGAAGACGTACGTAGGCAGGAGAACCTCACTCACAGGACACAGTCAGAAACCCCACATGCAGAAGAGCATAAATGAGGCAACGATGACGTGAGGGGGGATGGGGCGTCACAGTGTCCTTACAAAACAGTAACAGCAGCTGCTGAGTAAGGAGTTGCCATTCCCAGGATGTCCACGAGAGGGCAGCAGAGAAGAGCATTTCTGGGCAGTGGGCATCGGAGAGCGGGGGGGCGGGGGGGGGGGGGTCCTCTCTGCCAGCACAGAGGGTCCTGTCCCATCAGCTCTGCGTTCTCTGACTGCCAGGAGGGGTCTCGCCACAGAGTATGGGGCCCTGACACATCCGATCATTAGTGGACTTACCACCAACAACGTTTTTTCTAACTCCTCAGTTACCTCATTTCTTCCTATTTTCTTTCAACCATTAGCTCTCTTTACATGGTTTCACATAACTAAAGTAATGCAATCTTATTGTACAAAAGCTTATGTACCCTGATGAGTCACGAAAAGCAATGTCATGATTACAAATAATAGGATTTATTAGAGGGGAAATCACACACAGAAACAGATTTCCTTTATATAAAAATGCTAAGTTAAAGATAGAATCAAAAATAACCAAGAGCAACAAAACATAAAATACCTAACATTAACCTCAGCAGGAATGTTGAGGTTAATGGAACGTTGAAGTAAATACCACGCATGATCTGCGTGAACAAAATGTTAAAATGTTAAAATGATGCCCGATGAAAGACACTTGAACAGATGGAAAGTAACATGTTGTTCTACAAAAAAAAAAAAAAAAAACATAAGAATGTCAATGTCCCAAAGTTGCTTATAAATTGAATGTGATACAGTTTAAAATATCGACATTTTAAACGTAAAACAAATTCATTCTCAGTTCACTTGTTAAAATAAGGAATGAAAAGAGTTCTGGAAAAGCAAATTAATAATTAGAACCTAGCCCAATCAAACATAACTATGTATTGTGTGAGAAACCTACATTAATCTGGACAACGGGGTCATGGCCTTCGAATAGACAGATGGATGGGACACGATACAAAGTCCAATGATAAGGGCAAAGTCAGATGGAAATTTTCTATGAGAAAGGTATCTCCTTATGTTGGCGGGAGAGACCTGGTTCTTCTAGCTGATGCATGTAAACAGTGACATATCAGCAAATCTTATAGTATGTAATCTGCTTATTAGTGGCCCGTTCCCATGGAAGAGAACAGGACTGGGTAGAGCAGGGGTCGAAAGGCAAAGTTTCAGGGCAAACCAGGGTGACAAAAGCAAGAGCGGCTGAAGACCAGGGTGGCAAGCCCCTGGGCAGCCTGAGGCCGGGTGGCCAGAGGCCCAGTGGCCCGAGAGCCAAGAGTACCCTGAGCCCCCGAGACAGAGAGAGAGAGAAAGACCTTCATTCTAAGGACTTATATAATGGGTGGGATAGGCGGGGAGGAAAGATACATATTGATTAGCAGGTACATGTGGTGACAGATTTCTTGGGGGAATGTGATTACCCAAACTTAGGTATGTGTGAGGGTCTGTTAGCCCGAATCTTTATCTTGCTCCAGACCCCATTTGTTCATCTTATTGTAAAACAAATACGTGACAGGAAGCGGTTCATTAAAATTGGGGCACTTTCCAAAGTTATTGATGGGCTCTTTCTGTAAGCGTCAGGAACTCCCTCGTAAAACAGATAGTGACCAGACGTAGGCAAGTCACCAAAGCTGTTCTATGGGCTCTTTCTTTGGGCACCGGGGACCCTCTCCCACATTCCAGGCCTTGGGATGAAAGCACACTTTCAAGGTTTTCCTTACCGGAAAGTGGAAATGCTACATAGAATTTCAAGGACTTCCCTTCTTTCTTGTTAACATGAGGTTGTGTCTTGTGATGTTGGAGCACCTGGCAATAGTATCAGACCAGGCTCAGGACTTCTGAGTTCATGTGTGAGACCTGTCTCCCTCCTCCTCCCTGCCTCGGTTTACTATTTATTCTACTCAATGGGTAAAAGACGTTTCCTGGAAACCAGGGTGCTTCATGCTGGCCAGTAACAGGACTGCAGTTTCAGAGTTCTTCCTATGCTGTCTCCTGCCTCACTTAGATCTGTGGGAGAATGTTCATAGTATAATAAAAGGCATTGGAACAACTGAATAGGAAAATATTGGGCCCCCTACATGACATCCTCTGCCAAAACCAATTCTTCGATTGATTTCAATAGCCACTCATAACTAATGTAAAACACTGAGAGCTATCGGAAACGTGCAAACAGATGTAAAGTGAAAGAATGGGGAAATATACTATGAAAACAACCAAATGAAAATTATGTAGTAACATAGTAGACTTAAAGACAAAAAAAACACTACTACAAATAAAGAGGAGTGCTTCCTGTCAGAAAGTTCCATGGACCACTTAGTTCCAAATTTTTAGTCACTCAGTAACAAACTCACAATTATATAAAACAGAGCTACATGAAAAAATACACAAAATAATAATCATAATACGAGACTTAAACTTCCATCATTCAGGTTCTGTTTCAGAACCAAGAAAGCCCACAAAATATACTGAAAATATTTTAAAATAACATGAGAAGCAAATGGCATTCCAGGTGCCTAAGTACTTCACTACACCCCAAAACTGTGAAATACAGATGCTTTCCAAGCACCCTCGAAACTTTAGTAAACACTGACCATATACTGATATAAAGCAAATTCCAACAAATTTCAAAGGACTAAAATTTGTATTTCTTGCTCTCGCTGCCATTAATAAAGAAATAGGTAACAACAGATAACTAGAAAATACTTCTATTTACAAATCATGAAATACACTTCTAAACCACCCAAAAATAAATCGCAATTGAGATCAGAAAATAATTTGCATGTTATACTAGTAAGAATACTGCTTTTGAAGGCCAGATCATTCAGGTTCCAAAGAGGATCAAAGCTTCAAGATCGGTGGTTTCTGCCCTGGCTGCTGTACCTCAGTGGACTGAGCGCAGGCTGGAGACCAAAGGGTTGCCAGTTGATTCCCAATCAGGGCACATGCCTGGGGTGCAGGCCAGGTCCCCAGTGGGGGCCAGGGGACAGGCAACCACACATGGATGTTTCTCTCCCTCCCTCTAAAAATAAATAAATAAAACTTTGAAAAAATCAGTGGCTTTCAACGTAAAGTTGACTTTGCCTCCCAGGGGACATTTGGCACATTGTATGGAGACCTCTCAGATTGTCCTTAGCGGGGTTAAGGTGGAAGTTACTGCCATGCACAGAATAGAGATAACAATTGCTAATAAGCACCTACAATGCAGATGCAGAGACCAAAAAAAAAACAAAAAAAAAAAAAAAACCCAATCTCATAGCAATGAGAAACCCTACTCCCTATGGAGCAGGATTAAGAGTCCATGAGAATATAAACAGCATGTGAGTTTGCACCCTCGATCTCAAATCATGCCTCTCTGGACAGTCCGCCTGCAGGCTGAGAGCTAAAGAACAACAACAAATAAATAAATAAAAATGCCAGCCATCTTCCAAAGACTGGGGAGGAATGTCCTCGGCTAAGAAGACACCCACGAAAGCTCGGAAGCCAAGGAAGACAGGACACCTTAAGAGACTGAACCACACTGTGGTCAACCACAGCCCTGAGGGCCACTGTCTCCTTTCATGGCCCGTAAGTCACTCTCCAATAGCTGTTTCTTAAAATAAGTTACAATCTACAATCTTCCTCATTTCGATTCTAGAACTCACCATCCAACGTTCTCACCTTTGAAAATGTGAACTTTTGCCATATTGGGAGCTCCTCGGATAACCTACAAGGGGCACGATTTTATTTACAAAATACTTCTGATTTCTGGAACACCACTGCTCCAGCTCCTGAACTCAGTAACAACGCTGAGAATGGTGTGATTATTTTATTTAATTATTATTCAACTTATCACTAACATTTTTAGCTCTTCCTGTCCTCATGTTTTCTTCCAAGCTCTATTTTTCATGTTTTATACAGCTAAACTAATGTCATTTTATGATTGCATGGTATCTTATTTACCTTGACAACTCATGAATATCAACCTAAAGTGATCATAACAAAACTTAGTAAACTGTGTAGTAAATAACGTGCGGAAAATCTTTTATATATACAAAGAATAATTTAAACATATAATCAAAGAAAAGAACTCATGGTGCACCCCCAAATCCGCTGTCTGGTCCAGAGGATGTGCTCATAAAAAGTGGTCCCAAGGAACTGGTCACTGACATTGGGACCTGAGACTTGTACCTCGAGACGGTCTTTAAAAAAAAAAAATCAACAGTCACTGATCTTCCACTAGAAATCAACCGCTTTTCCTGCTGACCCGTACTAAGGTGTTATTCCCAAAAATTCCCACGAGATGGCAGCAGAGATGCACACTTGGGACATGGATTAGTGGCTTGGCCAAACCGTTTGTTTTTTATGTATAAAGCGTTTTATTTTTTTAACCTCTTGGGTTAAAATTTATTTTAAATAAGTCCTTTATACTTCTTGCTCTAAACTGTTCCCCTTTTCCCCTGAAATTCCCTCCCCTCCCCCTCTGGTCACTGTCAGACTGTTCTCAAATTCCTTGTCTTTGTTTATATTATGCTTGTTTGTTTGTTTTGTTAATTAGCTTCCCGTTAAAGGTGAGATCATATGGTATTTGTCTTTCACTGCCTGCCTTATTGGGAGGAAAGTAGGGAGGGCTGGGGTGGTGGGCTGGGGGTGGGGTAAAAGACAGAAAACTGTACAATATCAACAATTAAAAAATACTGATTAAAATTTTTTTAAAAAGTCGAAAAAAATTAAAAGAAAATAAAATTATTCACAAATAAATTTATTTTAAATACATTTTACTTTCTTCATGGTCTAAGGAAGGTGCAACAGACAAAGCACATGACAGATGATTTTCAAGCGCACTAGGAATTTCTAAAAACCTGACTCTATGACACTATAAGGCAAGTTCCAAAAGATGGCACGTAAAACACGTGGATTGCTGCCTTTGCCCTACGCTGGAAACCGGTCACGAGGTAACTGGGCAGTCCTTACATTTAGACATTTTACAATACGCTTCTAAATACCATTGCCCTCAACACTCATGGACGTTCCGCTAGAAGCAACCGCTCTTCTCGTTGACTGGAACTCGAGTGTTATTTTCAAAGTGAACAACAGATGACAGCAGAGAACCACGCTTGGAACTTTTTTGTTTTGTTTTGTTTTGTTTTTAACATTGACCATATTGTACCATGGAGCGAGTTTCGAGAAAAGTATCAAATTCTTTGAGGTTCCAGCCAACATGGAGAACTACTTAGAAACTCTTCACAGCCAAAAGGAGGCTAACAACCAATCAAACATCAATAAACAAGAAGTGCCAGAAAATCAAACTGCATGGAGTTCTGACAACCAAAGAATTAAAGAAATAGTCAACCGGACCAACCAGAATGGTGCACCGAAACAAAGAAATAGGGCCCAAAGGAAAGAAGAGAACAAACCTCCGGAAAAAGAGCTAAGTGATGAGATAGCCAACCCATCTGTTGGAGAGTTCGAAGCCCTGGTAATCAAAATGCTCCCAGAAACGATTGAGCTTGGTTGAAAAATGAAAGAACGAATGAAGACTATCCTAACCCTAGACCCTGACCCTAACCCTAACCCTAACCAGAACCCTAACCCTAACAAGAACCCTAACAAGAACCCTAACCCTAACGAGAACCCTGACCCTGACTCCAAATAAATGTATCTCTGAGGCTTAAACAACATTTTTCAGACTCTCAGGACAGAAGACACCTTCCCGTAATCCACTTGCTCCACCACACCCAGTGCTTGAGTCTCTTGTGTCATACTCTGCACCAAGTATCTGTCTGCTACGACTCACATGTGGTCCCTGGACCTGCAGCGTCAGTATCGCTAGAAGCCTATTAGAAATGCAGACTCTGAGACTCCACCCCAGCCCAGATGAATCGGAACCTGTATTTTATCAGGATCCCCTGGTGACTCCCAAGCACATTAAAGGTTGGGAAGTTTGATCCAACCCACTCTTCCCATACTGCTCTGCACAGCGACATCACAAGGGAAATTTTCCAAGATGCAGATGTGGAGACCTTATCCCGAATCCACCACATTCTCCCAGAGAGTGGAGCTCAGCTTTCTATTCCCAAGTTCCCCCGTAGGATTCTTGTACAGCTAAAGAGTCTTCTGGCTAAACATTCCAAATCCTTTCACCGAAGGGTCTCAACCCTGATGACCCATCATAAGCACCTGGGAAGCTTTTAAAAATTAGTAACGTCTAAACTCCATCGTAGACCGGTCAGATTCTCTGAGTGTGGGGCCCAGGTTTATCAGCATTCCCTAAGTGCTCCCAAGTATATACAAGAGCTGTGAGCCAAGGTGAACCGCTCCTTCCATAAAATGATCTTAAGTGTTATTGATCTTCCTGTCTAAATCTCCCTGAAACCATGGCATCTGGAACTTCATACGATACTCTAGACGTAGAAGGAGACACGCCGCCCTGACTGTTGTGGCTCACTTGGCTGAGCTTCCTCCTGCAGAGTGAAAAGTCTCTGGCTTGATTCCTGGTCGGGACCCATGCCTGGGTTGTGGGCCACCCCACCTTGAGGTGTACGTGAGAGGCGGCCAACGGACGTTTCTCTCGCATGTCAATGTTTCTAGCCTTCTCTTTCTCCCTCCCTTCCCTGCTCTCTAAAAATACATAAAATATTAAAAAATAAATAAAAGGAGACATGCAGATTCCTCATTCTAGGTATTTATCCTTCTTTTCCCTCCTTCATTTCCTTCCTTCCTTTCCTTCCTTGGCCATCAGAACACATTGTCGATGCACATCGGGGGATTATTCAAAATCCCTACATATTACTTATTAACTGTTCAATTTGAAATGATTTCAGACTTACGGAAAAGTGGCAAGAATGGCACAAGGAGTTCCCTGACATACCTTCTCCAAATATTTACATCTTACATAACACAATAAATTACATAACAGCAAATTAACACGGACATACTATAAATTAATCTGCAAACATTACTCAAATTTCACCATTTGTCCCACGGATGTCCTTTTTCCGGTCCAGTGTCCTATCCGAGATCTCATGCTGCATTTAGTTCTCACGTCTCTTTAGTCTCCCTCGATCTTTGTCCTTCGTGATCTCGACAATTTTGACGGACATTGACCCACTTATTTTGTGCAGTGTCCCTCGATTGGGGTTTGTCTGAAGTCCTAACGATTAAATTCAGGCTGTGGATTTGGGGGAAGAATACTGGAGACGTCATACTGTGCTCTTCTCAGAGCATTATATCAAAAGGCACATGATGCCGATACATCTTATTATGGATGAAGTGAACTGTGATCTCTTGGTTAAGGGAGTGTCTGCCAGGTTTTTCTACTGTAAAGACATTTTCCCCTTTGTAATTAATAAGTATATTGTAGGAAAATGCTTTGAGACTATAAAAATATCATTTTAGTCATCATCGCTTTACCTGTACATTTGAAATTCAACATCCGTTGATTTGTCTTTCCTGCAACAATTATTATGGTGTTTCTCAAATGATTTTCCAATGATCGCTTCTTCCACAGTTATTAATTGGAATTTATAATACAAGGAAGAGCTCTCCCCTTTCCCCCTACTAATTTATTTATATCAATATAGGCTCGTGGATATTTTATTTTTATTTATTATATTGATCCATGACTAGCATTATTTGGTTGCTCAAATTGTTCAGATTTGGCCACTGGGACATATGATACTTCCTGTACCCTTTTCGTATGTTCCAGTTTTTTTTTTTTTCACTTTGGTAAAAAAACATAACAAAATTGACCATCTTAACTATTCTTAAGTGTGCGGTTCAGTAGTGTTAAATATATTGACATTGTTGTGCTAAGAATCTACAGATCTTTTTAATATTGCAAAACTGAAACTCTATACCCATTAAACAACATCTCCATGTTTTCCCCTCCTCTCGGCCCCTGGCAAATTCCATTTTAATTTCTGTTTCTACAGATTGGACTACTTTAGATAACTCGGATAAGTAGAATCAGACAGTATCTGTCTCTTGGTGACTGGCTTATTTCATTTAGCGTAATGTCCTCAAGGTTCATCCATGGTAATACTCGTAACAGGATTTCCTTCCTTTATAAGGCTGATTAAAATTCAATTGCATTTTTAATACCATCTTTTGTTCATCCATTCAACTGTATATGAGCATTTGGGTTAACTCCATCTCTTGCCTATCATGAGAAATGTTGCCATAAACACAGGTGTGCAAATCTCTTTAAAATCCTGCTTTCGATCCTTTTGGATATACAGACAGAAAAGGAGATTTACTACATCCTATGGCCTCATCATTTTTGAACACTTCTTTACTTTCTGGCATCATAAAATATTCCAGATTCTTCACCTTGTACTGCCCCAGCTCTGAAATCATCCGTTTCTCAAAAGAAGTCTAGTTTTCTTTCTTTGGAGAATAATTTTTAGAAACCAAATTCGGGCATGAGGTGTATGCATTGCTACGAGGTACCGTTCTTGGCCTTCTCGGTAGTAGTGTAGAAAATAGGTGTATGTATACCCGCATATCTTGATCTACACATTTCTTGATAGAGAAATGCACCACAAATTATACCGTAAATTACACTGATTCCTCCTCTAATCCCAAGTCGCAGAAGGCACATTCTTTCCTTTCCCTTTTCCTTCGTTGCAACTCTTTTCTCTCAAGTGAGAAACCTATCGCTATCCACAGTACAGTTACGAACATTTGCTCGGTCCTATAAAACACATAAAATAGTGTCAGACTTCCTAATCCATACCTTGACAAAAATTTACTGGCCATAATATAATATTTATATATAGTACTTTTTGTCTTTAGCCTTATAGTATATAGTGAAAATACCAATTCCAGAGCGGCTTAGGTTAGTCCTTTTCTTCTCTACCCTGTTCAAAGGGATTGTCATCCATCTCTAATACATTGAAGTTCACATCTCACTATTTGTAGTCTATTTCAGATTCTCCCCACATTTACATTTGTTTTAATTATCTATTTTGGGGGGTTGGTGAAAGATTAACGTGATTCTAAAAGTCAGAGGATACGAAAACATATGGAGAAGAGAGTCTCTCCATCTTTCCTTCTACTCCACTCCTTTTTCTCCATTCTTTCCACACACTGCCATCTACCCTTTTAGGTCACCGATCTCAGCAGTTCCACTATATCCAAAATTTTTTTTAAATGCACATTTTTTTATTTTTTCCTTCTTATGTGAAAAATAGTATGTTATGGATATTCTTTTTGTACCTGCACTTTTCACTTCCCTTCACTTAACACATTCTGGAAATCACTCTATACTGGTTTAGAGGTCTTCCTTATTCATTTTTACAGATCTTTTTGGACTATTTTGAACAATTTAATATATCTTCTTTCATGTCTGTGTGAATTCTGTTCGTGTCATTTTTCCCATTTTTCCATCGAAAGTTTTGGTCCTTTGTCCCTCCACTTTTAATAATCCTTTATACAGGGTGGGGCCAAAGTAGCATGACAGTTGTTCCTATGGAAAATAGTATAATGAGTAAATAATATACGAATAAACTGTTTTTTGTACTCACAACTGTAGACCTACTTTTGCACCACCTGATATGTTCCAGAAATTTCCCAGTTTGTCAGCTGTCTTGACTTTTTTTTGCAGTGGGTTTTTTGGCTATGAAAAAGGTTTTAGTTTTATATAATCTCAGTGATATTGTATTTTATTGCATCTGAATTTTAAGGTATGGTTTGAAAAAGATTTCACCTGTTTTTTTCTTTCTAGTTCTTCTATGGTTCCATTTTTTTACGTGTATTTTTAAAAACATTTTTAGATTTTATTTTTTAAAGAGGGGGAAATGAGGCAAAAAGAGAGAAATATTGATGTGCAAGAGATATGCTGGTTGCCTCTCACATACCCCCAATTGGGAACCTGGCCCCCAAATCAGGCATGTACCCGACTGGGAATTGAAATGGCGATCTTCAGGTTCACTAGCCAGCATTCCATCCACTAAGCCACATCAGCCAAAGCTAAAATAACTTTTATCCATTCAGTACTTTCATTTGATTTTTAAAGAAGTTTACATATCTCCCCGCCCTTTCTTTTAAGTTAGTGTGACAATTTGCCATAATAAACTACTAAAAGAGAAGCTTTGGTCAAGAATGCAAATAGGAAAAACAAAAACAAAAACAGAAAAGAAAAAAGAAACAATCACCGCTGCTTTTAGAAAACCAACACTTTCACTACCGATATTCGAACACCAACCACAGACACACAACATTTATGAGATAATGTGTCTTCAGTGGTTTGTTGTTTTTTTTGTTTTGTTTTGGTTTGGTTTTTCTGGCTGGCTCTCCATCAAATGGCAGAGCTGTTGTGGGGGCAGTTTGTCAGTTTGTCATGCTGGATCTCGGAGGCTCACTCCACTTCACATCATCTCAAGGTCCTAGATACAAGATTCTAAGGTCTGGAAATCCCAAATTGTCAGGGCTTCTTTGATGCCACTAGCGCAACTCTGGCACGGTTTCTCCGAGGCTCTGTTGAGGTCCTAGGTCTGGCCCTCTTGTCCATGTGGTGGAAGCCTGCGTGGCAAACGTGTTGTGCTGGATGCTGTGTTTTGGACTGCCTAGCTTGGGAGGGGCAGGAACTGTTTTCAGCGTTGAGACCTGCATGCCTTTTGAGGCGTTGGGAAGGGACACGGGACTGTCGTAGCTGGCCCAAGTCGGGCAGCTCTCACTAGTGCGGAAGCTGATGCCATGCATCCAGCCACCGGCGCCACTGCCACCAAACTCTGCCATCAGCTGACCGAAAGGCATCTCGCTGCCCCTTGCTGGTTTTCACCCACTTCTTTAATTTATGCAGAAAACACTCTACATTTGAAATCGCATGATCCTGCCTCCAGCGAAACATTATTGGGATACCGATCCAAGCTGAGGACCCTGGAGCAGACTAGCCTTTTAATATGCTTGCTTACCCACCAGACGTTTTCAGACTTAAAGTAACAGAGATGAATCCTGCTCCATCTCCTACAGCAAATTTGTTCTTTCCTGAGAACCACTTGACAAAAGTGTCTGTATGGTTCATTCTCAGGATTAGCAGGGTTGGCTTTCACGCACCACTGTCCTAACCCTGGACACAGGACCTCCCTAACTGTGGAGGTCCGCCTCACAAGTGATGATGTAGTCGCTCTGCGGAGCCCAGTCGATAACTGTGATGTGTCCACTGTGCTCCTTGAGTTCATGAGCTTTCACCCACGGACTCCTGTTCTTTTTACAGATGTGGATTTCATGATTATCGGGTCCAAGGGTAATCTGGGTACGATCGCTGTTCCAGGCCTGAGGGTGACTGGCTCTAGTAAAAACTGATGCAGGAACATTATTCTTAGTGTTTTCAAAAGGCAGAAAGCTGAGGTGTGGGCAGTCTGGACCAGCTCTGAGTAAAGAACTCACAAACTCTGGTCAAAGTAAACAGGCTCCCATGGGGATAAGAGGAGGACTGAGGCCCACCCACTTTTTACATTTTTACAATAGATCCCTGATCCATTTGAGTTTATTTTTGTGTATGATGTAAGATATGGATCCAATTTATCTTTCTTCCAAATAGCTACCCAGCTGTTCCAGCACCATTTATTAAAAAGTCCCTCCTTTGCCCCAGTGATTTGAGATGCTACCTTTATCATATACTAAATTTCCTTAAGTTCTTGGATCTACAGCTGAGTTTTGTATTCTACTTCACTCATATATTTGTTTATTCATGCAATGTAGAAGGCCAGTTTTACGAGTAATTAAGACTGTCGGACCTCCAAACAAATGACCCATTCATAGAAGTCATAGGACCATAGAGGAGGAAGTGTGGTAAGGTCTCCTAAGTTTGAAACAAAGGAGAACTCACAGAACCTCAAGGAGATGGCCTCCGTAACCCTAGGAAACGAAAAACGCTGACACAACAATACTAAGGAACTAGACATTTCCGAGGTAAAATTAGGACGCGAGCCGGGACCCTTGGGTACCCTAGCGATGACCGCAACTTCTGCTTCTCTCAACTCCTTGCTTGCTGATTGTGTGTAAAAGAAGCTCACTGCAAGTGCAGGGCGAGACTCCCATTTGTATCTCCTGCCTAGGCGGTCAGGAGTTCACCCCTGCGCAGGTTCATAAAACCCATCCTCATTTTCACCTGTCTCCGATTTGGTCATTTGTCTCGCGATCGGGATACAACACCGGGATATCGATGCGGGAGCACAAAGGCACAGCCAGGACACTGACGCTGACACGACATCGACAAGGCCAAGGCATCTACACGCAAAGGACAGCGGCGCAACTCACATATTGCATCCGACAAGGCATCCGCTCAGGCAGTACAGAAGTGCAGCTCGGACACCCGGAGAACTGGGACATTGACACAGATAGGTACGTGGCACAGCCAACATATCCGTGCAGGTGGGACAGCGGCGCAGCCGGAACATCAATCAGGATAGAATGTTGACATGCAGGCAACACAGCAGCACGACCTCTACATCCACACGGACAGGACAGCGATGTGGAAGGGACACAAACACAGACAGAATGGCAGCAGGGCCAGGACATCAAGGCTGAGGGAACCTAGGCACGATCGTGATGTCGGCGAGGCTGAGATGTTAGCATGGCGAGGATGTGGACACGGGAGGCACACCGAAGCGGACAGGATGCGGATGCACAGGGGACGTTGGACCGCAAAGACGTGGACGCGGCTGAAACGTGAACATGGGTCTGGCCTGCAAGAGGTGCCTAGGTACCTGACGTACAGACACTGCTGCTGTACAGGGTGGAGAGAAGGAAAAATGAACTGCAAAGTCCGTTTATAGGAAAGTAACAACATCCATGACTAAGGGCCATTCTAATCACCGTTCCTAGATCATTCGCTGCCGCGGACAACCTTTCCTGCTGTCCTGCAAGAAGGTGTTCTTCCCAAGAAGCACTTGAGACGAGAAGAGAGCCACACTTGGGACATTTCACTGAGGGACTGTCATGAGCCATAAAGCAAGATGAAGCACATGACAAACAACTAAAATTATATAGCATATAATTCTTGCTCTCGTTGCTGTTCATGGACAAATCAGAAACAAATGACAACGAATAGGTCCTTACATGTAAAAGTTATGAAAGGCACTTCTAAACTACATGACAACCAACAGTCCTTCCTATTCCAATGGACTCAACCACTTTTCCTGGGACCGGCACTAAGGTGTCATTCCCGGGAGTGCCCACGAGACAGCAGCCGTAGGCACACTTAGAACACTTTGGAAGGGACCACACATTGTACCATCCTTCTGTTTTCCACAAATTTCACATTTCAGGACTGAAATTATAAAAAATTCATGGGTCGCCTCATGGCTGCTAATGTGCAAGTCCAATACAGAAGGTAAATATGACGTCCATTCGTTTCAATGTGATGAAAAACACTTCTTAAATAACATTCCAGTAACCCTTAGGAGACAATTCACTGGAGCCAAAGACTTTTCCTGCTGGCCTGCACGAAGCTGTTCTTCCCAGGTGACACATGAGAGGGCAGCAGAGGACCACACTTCGGACAGTTTTCAAAGGGACCTTCCTGTGCTAAAACCAGTTTAAATTTCAAAGGAATGAAATGTTACACAGTCTGTTTCTTTCTGTCATTGCTGTTAATATGCAAATAGGGAACAAAAGGTAACGACTAAGTCCTGATATTGACAACTTTCAAGATATACATCTCAATAACATTGCCATCAACGTTCATGGATAATCTACAGTCCACCCCTTTTCCTGCTGACCTGCCACGAACATGTTATTCACAAAAGGCCCACGAGGGGGCAGCAGAGCCACTCACTTGGAACAATATACTCTTTGCTTGGCCAAATGTTCGTTCGATTTGAACATAAACACACAACGGAAGACACGTTTTTTTGTTTTCACCAATAATTTCATGGAACTACGTATTCACCGTTTTGTCCCACTGCTTTCTGCAGTCTTTCAGAAATCTTCATAATTCCATCTTCCCACAAGTTTGTACCTTTTGCCCAAGGCAATAAAAAGCCAAGTTTCAACAAGCATCACAGCATTGAAATTGTATACAATATGGTTCTCTAAGTACTCCTGTTGCACTTAAGCTGGAATTCACTAAAACTGAATGACTGCAAAGTCCTTCTATTTGGCAGTTATGTCTTACACTTCTGCACAACCTCAAAAATAGAACAATTGGAATGACAAAATAAACTAAATGGAGATAAACACACTACATACCACAACTTATGGAAAAATATCTTCACCCTTTCATGCACAGCGTCAAAAATAAAACTGTACATACACAAATTTTGTGCTGATACTTATAACCTGAAATAGTAAAAGAAATTCAAAGAAAGTAGACAGAAATGTGCACATCCACATTTCTGCAAGTGGATATGCAGAAAATGATAGCAGTTCTTTTTAACTCTTCAGGTAGAATTTTGAATACATGTTTTCTCATTGTTTAAGTAAGCAGCAGCGAAGTAAACTAAAAATGCTTTTCAAGCACACTTGGAACTTTTTTTTTTTTTAATTTTATTTATTTATCTTCAGAGGGGAAGGGAAGGAGAGAGGGAGAGAAACATCAATGTGCGGTTGCCTCTCGTATGTCCCCTGCCGGGAACTGGCCTGGCAACCCAGGCATGTACCCTGACTGGGAATCGAACCGCGATCCTTCGGTTCGCAGGCCCGCGCTCAATCCACTGAGCTACACCAGCCAGGACACTTGGAACTTTTTAAACCATGACCATATTTAAACCATTTTAAACCAAGACCAAACGGCCTTCCTCTTTCAGATTCAAGATGTCACCATCTCCAGTTTTCCCTCTTTGAAACTGTGGACATTTCCTACTACATTCTGTGTTCCTCAGATCAACTACCGGGGGCGGGGGGCACATTTCCTGTCACAAAATACTTCTGATTTCTAGCACACGGTGCTTCCAGGCCCTAAACTCATTTAAAATGCTGAAAAGCATGTTACTATTTTATGTAGTCATTAATATATTCACAACTAACGAAGAATTGTTCTAGCTCCTCACATGACCTCACTTCTTGTTTCCTTTCAAACTTTACCTATTTCTAGACCACATACAGCTACAATCATGTAATGATCATTATTGACCAACCCGTATCCCTAAGCCCTGCCCACTAGCCCATAGCCCCTCACCGTAAACCCGAAGCCCTAAGCCCCAGCCCCTGGCCCCTAGCCCCCAGCCCCTAGCCCTGACCCCTAGACCGTGTCCCCTCCATTCACCCCAAAACAGCCCATCACCTATTGCTCATACAAACACCATTTCTTCAAAGCTACTTGCCTTTTAGAGTGTCACCTATGGAGTTCTTGGCCCCATGATGTCTCCCCTGCCATGTCATGGACTGTGTGTTGTGTTCGTCGAGCTGTTCGTGTGGAAACGACGCGTTCCTTACCTTTCCGAAGACGTTCCCGCGTGAAAATCCTCTCGAGAATGGTGCTGGAGCTGTTGCTCGTAGGAAGACGATTTCTTCAAAGTCACTTGCCTTTTTGAGTGTGATTTATAGTGTTCTTGGCCCCATGATGTCTCCCGTGCCGTGTCATGGACTGCGTGTCGTGTTCCTCTAGCTATTTGTGTTCAAACGACGCTATCCTTACCTTCCCGAAGACGTTCCCACGTGCAGATCCTGTCGAGAATGGTGCTTGACGTGTTCTTCCCGGTCCACTGCCATAGAACCCATCGTGATGAATCAGACCATCCTGGTGCCGATGATGTTCGACGGCCCTGGCCCTGGCCCTAAGCCCTAAGCCCTGACCCTAAGCCCTGACCCTAAGCCCTAAGCCCTAAACCCTAAGCCCTAAGCCCTGACCCTAACAAGAACCCTAACAAGAACCCTAACCCTAACCTCTCGTGGGAAAACAAGGGAGTGCATGGCCAGGAAACCCTGTAAAAATCCTTTCACCAACCGTACTGCCCTCTGGTACACACACGTTACACTGCGGTGCCACCGGCCTCCGTAAAATCGCGGACTGAGCGATGCTGCCCTCTGGTGGACACATGCTAGAAGGCACTGCCAGCATGATCCATAAAAAGTATTTCGTGCTATTATGCTTCCCCCTGGTAAACGGGTTGCGGGGGCCCCTGTTCTGGGCGCCAGATGTGGGCGGAGAGGCTCAGCCGGTAGAGCCCCATCCTCCCATCACGGATGAAAATAAAAACTACCAAGACATGACTGCTTGTGGAGGAAAGGGGTCAAACTCTCAGAGGAGAATAACCCAGAGCCCCTTCCTCACTAAGCTTTCATTGGGTTCCAATACACCGGAATACAGGTTTAACATGTCAAAGACATCTGAGGGCTTCATCCGAGCCAGTGTCTGTCAGGAAACGGGGTTGCCAGACTTTATGGGACATCCTCATTTCCTCCTCGGACCCTTATCATTTAAATGAGAGCACTCTTAGCAAAGCAGGTTTCACGGGACTTTAGGAATTCTTTCTTATGCCCAATCACCTGGGGAGCCGTCCTGACCGGTACAGGGCTGCACCGCTCGCCCCTGTAATTTTCAGGCTTTAACCTGATAAGGAACCAGGAGACATCTACTGGATGGAAATGAGGACTAAGGCTATGTGAGCATATCTGGGAGGGTTAAGGGTCCACCACATCCTCTTTGCTGCAGCCCCCCCCCCCCCAAGTCCTTCCGTGAGGCCTCCCAAGGGGTTGCGTCTGGCTTAGGTTGCCCCTTCCATGAGGAGTCTTCCCCGTCATGGACTGCCAACCAAGCATGGGAGCCAGAGATGGAGGAAGCAGAAGCAGCGCTCCTGCCAGGGAGATAAGCTTTGTGTCCTTAGTAGTTCACATCCTTGTGACAGAACAGACCCAGATGAAGTGGGTCCCTTGGGCTCTTGCACAGCCCACCCTGGGGTGAGGGTTCCAACTCCTGAAACCAGGCTGAACGGTCCACAACACACTAACAAACTGATTTCATAGTACAAGATTTGCTGAGATGCAATTCTTTACATGCGTCAGCAAGAAGAACCAGGACTCTCCCGTCAACAAAGAGACAGCCAACCTATCATATGCACGGTTCAAAGCACTGGTCATCAAAATGCTCACATAATTGGTGGATTTGGCTCACAAATTAGATGAACAAATGCAGGCTACAATACGTGAAATGAAGGAAGATGCATGGGGAACCGACAGAGATGGAAGGAAAACTGGGACTCCAATCCATGCAGTGGACCAGAAGGAAGAAACTAACAACCAAACGGAAAAATGTAGAAGGCCAGTTTTATGAGTCATGAAGACTGTCGGACCTCCAAACAAACGACCCATTCACAGAAGTCATAGAACCATAGAGGAGGAAGTGTGGTAAGGTCTCCTAGGTTTGAAACAAAGGAGAACTCGCAGAACCTCAAGGAGATGGCCTCTGTAACCCTAAGAAATGAAAAACATGGACGCAACAATACTAAGGAACAAGACGTTTCCAAGGTAAAATTATGACGCGAGCCGGGACCCTTGTGTATCCTAGCCATAACCGCAATGTCCGCTTCTGTCAACGGCTTGCTTGCTGATCGTGCATAAAAGGAGCTCACTGCAAGTGCAGGGCGTGACTCCCATTTGTATCTCCTGCTTAGGCGGTAGGGAGTTAGCCCCTGCGCAGGTTCATAAAACCCATCCTCATTTTCACCTGTCTCCGACTTGGTCCTTCGTCTCGTGATCGAGATGCAACACCGGGAAATCGATGCGGGAGCACGAAGGCACAGCCAGGACACTGATGCTGACACGACATCGACAAGGCCAAGGCCTCTACACGCAAAGGACAGCGGCGCCACGCACATATTGCCTCGACCAAGGCATCCGCTCAGGCGGTACGGAAGCGCAGCTCGGACACCCAGGGAAATGGGACATCCACACAGATAGGCGAGTGGCACAGCCGACAGATCCATGCAGGTGGGATGGCGGCGCAGCCGGGACATCCATGCACATGGGATGTTCACATGCAGGCAACACAGCAGCACGACCTCTACATCCACACGGACAGGACAGTGATGTGGAAGGGACGCAAACACGAACAAGGATGGCAGCAGGGCCAGGACATCAAGGCTGAGGGGACCTAGGCACGATCATGATGTCGGCCAGGCTGAGACGTTAGCGTGGCGAGGATGTGGACACGGGAGGCACAGCGAAGCGGACAGAATGCGGACGCACACGGGACGTTGGACCGCAAACACGTGGACACGGCTGAAACGTGAACACAGGTCTGGCCCGCAAGCAGTGCCTAGTTACCTGACGTAAACACACGGCTGTTGTACAGGGTGGAGAGAAGGAAAAATGAACTGCAAAGTCCGTGTATAGGAAAGTAACAACATCCATGACTAGGTGCCATTCTAATGAGCATGTGTACATGATTCACTGCAGCGGACAACCTTTCTTGCTGGCCTGCACGAAGGTGTTCTTCCCAAGAAGCACTTGAGACGAGAAGAGAGCCACACTTAGGACATTTCACCAAGTGACCATCATAAAGCAAGATGAAACACATTACAAATAACTAAAATTATACAGCATATAATTCTTGCTCTTGTTGCTGTTCATGGAGAAATCGGGAACAAATGGTAACGAATAGGTCCTTACGTGTAAAAGTTATGAAATGCACTTCTACACGACATGGCAACCAACAGTCCTTCCTATTCCACTGGAATCAACCACTTTTCCTGCTGACCGGCACTAAGGTGTCATTCCCGGGAATGCCCATGAGACGGCAGCAGTAGGCACGCTTAGAACACTTTGGAAGGAACCATATGATACCATCCTTCCATTTTCCACAAACTTCACATTTCAGGACTGACATTATAAAAAATTCATGGGTCGCCTTCATGGCTGCTCACGTACAAGTTCAAAACAGAAGGTAACGACGACGTCCTTTGGTTTCCATGCCATGAAAAACACTTTTTCAATAACATTCCATGAACCCTTAGGAGACAATTCACTGAAGCCAATGACTTTTCCTGCTGGCCTGCACGAAGCTGTTCTTCCCAGGTGACACATGACATGGCAGCACAGGACCGCACTTGGGACAGTTTTCGAAGGGACCATCCTGTGTTAAGTCCAGTTTTAACAAATTTCAACGGACTGAAAGGATAGTCTCTTTCTGTCTTTGCTGTTCATATGGAAATAGGGAACAGAAGGTAACGACTAAGTCCTGATATTGAAAACTTTCTAGATACATGTCTCAATAACATGGCCATCCACGTACATGGATACTGTCCTACAGTCCACCCCTTTTCCTAATGAACATATTATTCACAAAATGCCCACGAGGGGGCAGCAGAGCCGCTCACTTGGAACACTGTACTATTTGCTTGGCCAAAAGGTTCATTCGATTTGTAGGTAAAAACACAATGGAAGAGACGTTTTTCGTTTTCACCTATAATTTCATGGAAAAACGTAGTCACTGTTTTGTCCCACTGCTTTCTACCATCTTTCAGGCATCTTCCTAATTCCATGTTCCCAAAACTTTTTATCTTTTGGCCAAGCCCATAAAAGGCCAGTTTCAACAAGCATCGCAGCATTGAAATTATATACAGTGTGTGTCTCTAAGTGCTCCTGTTGCATTTAGCTGGAATTCACTAAAACTGAATGACTGGAAACTCCTTCTATTAGTTATGTAATACACTTCTACGCAACCTCAAAAATAAAACAATTGGAATGACAAAATAAACTGAAAGGAGATAAACATACTACATACCAAAACTTATGGAAAACATCTTCACCCTTCCATGCACAGTATCAAAAATAAACCTGTAAAGATACAAGTTTTATGCCCATACTTATAACCTGAAGTACTAAAAGAAATCCAGAGAAAGTAGAAATGTGCACATCCACATTTCTGCAAGTGGATATGCAGAAAATGATAGCACTTCTTTTTAACTCTTCAGGGAGAATTTTGAATACGTTTTCTCATTGTTTAAGTAAGCAGCCACATAGTCAATTAAAAATGCTTTTCAAGCACACTTGGAACTTTTTAAAGCATGACCCTATTTAGCTATAAAGCGGGTTTCCACAAATGTCTCACTATGTTGATTGCTCTTTGCCATTACTCTGGAAAATAGTCGCAAGGTAACTACAAAGTCCCTCTATTTAGATGTTTTCAAATACAGTTCTAAGTACCTTCCCAAAATAAATCAGTCACAGTGGAAAATAATATGCATAGAAAAATAATAAAAGGACTGCATACCAGACCAAGATCTTTCTTCTTTCAAAACGGGTAACAGCTTCACAGTTTCTCAATCAAAGGTGACTTTGGCCCCCAAGGGGACTTCAGGAAATGTCCTGAGCCATTTCATATTGTCCTCAGGGGAAGGGAAGCCAGGCTGCTCGCAGTGAATAGAGGTATTAGATGCTACTAAGCACCTACAATGCAGAGGGCAATCCCCCAGGAGAAGGAATTCTCTGGCCCAAAAGGTCCATAGTGCTGAGAATGACAAACCCTACTCTGTATCCTGAAGACTCCATTAGAATACAAACAGCATGTCCCTTTGCATCCTGGATCTGAAAGGCTGCCTTTCTTGGCACAGGAAGCCTGAACCTGAAACTTAAAGAACAAAAAAATGCCAGCCATCTGACAAATCTTCAGGGAGAAGTGTCCTAGGCAATAGCTCAGGAGGCAAAAGAATATCTGTCCACTTAGGAGACCAGACCACGCTGTGATTAGAGCGGTCACCTGAGGGTCCCTGCTTCTTTCCATGGCTCATACATCACTGTAATAACTGATTCCTAATGCAACTTAGAACAAACGGCCTTCCTCTTTTAGATTCCAGATTTCACCATCTCAAGTTTTCCTCTTTGAAAATGTGGACATTTGCTACTACATTCTGTGTTCCTCATGAAGCAGGAGACAGCATAGGAAGAACTATGAGACTGCAATGCTGTTACTGGCCACCATATAGCACCCTGGTTGCCAGGAAACATCTTTTACCAATGGAGTAGAATAAATAGTAAACCGAGGCAGGGAGGAAGAGGTAAACAGGTCTCACACACGAACTCAGAAGTCCTGAGCCTGGTCTGATACTGTTGCCAGGTGCGCCAACATCACAAGACACACTGTGTTAACAAGAAAGAAGGGAAGTCCTTGAAATTCTATGTAGCATTTCCACTTTCCGGTAAGGAAAGCCTTGAAACTGTACTTTCATCCCAAGGCCTGGAATGTGGGAGAGGGTCCCCGGTGCCCAAAGAAGAAGCCCATAAAACAACTTTGGTGAATTGCCTACCTCTGCTCAGTATCTGTTTTACGAGAAAGTCCCTGATGCTTACAGAAAAAGCCCATCAATAACTTTGGAAAGTGCTCCAATTTTAATGAACTGCCTCCTGTCACATATTTGTTTTACAACAAGATGAACAAATGGGGTCTGGAGCAAGATAAGGATTCGGGCTAACAGACCCCCACACATACCTAAGTTTGGGGTAATCACATTCCCCCAGGAAAGCTGGCACCACATGTACCCGTTCATCAATATGTAACTTTTTTCCTTCCTATCCCACCCACTATATACGTCCTGAGAACAAAGGACTCTCCCTCCCTCCCCCTCTCTCTCTCTCTCTCTCTCTCTCTCTCTCTCTCTTTGGGGGGCTCACGGTGCTCTTGGCTCTCGGGCCACAGGGCCTCTGGCCACCGGGCCTCTGGCTGCCCAGGGGCTTGCCACCCTGGTTTTCAGCCGCTCTTCACTTTTCTCACCCCACTTTGCCCTGAAACTTTGCCTTTCATCCCCTACTCTACCCAGTCCTGTACTCATTCATGGAAACGGACCACTAATAAATGGATTTCATACTACAAGATTTGCTGATATGTAATTCTTTACATGCGTCAGCAAGAAGAACCAGGTCTCTCCCGTCAACAGATTCGGTGCCGAAACCGAGGAACCTGACTTGCATCCAACCCTTTGTCTCCAGGCGTTTGGAACGCAGTGAGTATGGTCTCACCGACAAAGCTGTCCTTCCTGTCTCACTTCGGGATCAAGGAGATGCTGTGCTGTGGGGGTGGGGAAGTTCAAAGTGCTAGGCCTGTGTTCGGAGGGAGAAACAATGAGATCTGAAACGAGTGCTCCGGTTCTGCCCGGGCTCCGAAGAGAAGAGGCAGTTCCTCCCCCCCAGCCCAAATCTTTGGGTGTCCCTACGTGAGTGAGGGCCTTGCGGGGGTGTCTGGGGTCAATTCCTGAGACGTGCAGGGGCCTCGTAGGGAATTCCAATCACGGTAATCACACTTCGGCTCGTCCGGGGAAGTGCACATAAGGGCTGGTCACCCAGGGCTCCAAGCCCCCCTGGCTGTTTCAGACAGGGGAGAAACCGAGACATGTAAGAGAGTTAGGGATGACCGAAGGGGTAACGGCCTCTGGGAACCCTGCTCACAAGCAGCACACTTTGACCCGCTACTTGGATTCCTTAGTCCTTTTCTGCCTCCGAAACTGGCCAAGAAAAAGTCGGTTGAAATCATTGGCCCGTTGTGAGCTTGCAGCAAGCATCTCTCTCCCCAGGTGACTCTTAGCAACTCAATTTGCATGCGAATACCCCTTGCAGAAATTGTGGGGGTAAGCAATGTTCTGTCTGCTGAGCTAATGTCTTGCTTTCTCTCTCTCAAGAGATCGCTGTACCCCATGGGCACGGGTCGAGCATTTAAGAGCCAAGAGGGCGCTCGCCGCAACAAACACACCCGTGGGAGGTTAAGTTGGACGTGGACCGGGAAAAAAGAACACTAGGTTTCCCGCCAACGACAAGCAAAAGTCCACGCGACAAGAAGCGCGTTGTCAAAGCATTCATGGTCCCATCCCTGCGGCATGTTCCCCACTTAAGAATAGTCTTTGGGAAGAGAGAGCAAGATTTTAGCCTGTAGTGTGAGTCCCGGCTTTTCCAGGACCTGTTCTCCTAACTAGGCCTTTTGTTCGGTTTTGCCTCCTTCGTGAGACTTTTCTCCTTTCTCTGACCACTCTATTGGCATGTCTGACTACTCTCATGCCTATTCCTTTACCAAGGAATTGCTGTCTTTGTTTTCTAGCCAAGCAGCCATCTCATCTCTAAAACCATGCCTTTGATCTTGACTTCGCAGCAGGAAGTGATGATATTCCTTACCTGCTCGACATTTCAAGCCTTGCATTCCATTTCGGCGTCGTATTGGGCTTGGTCCCACTAAGCCCACGTTAACTAGGGACAAGGGGACAAAGAGGAAAAATCTCATCCCCTCCTTGACTGTAGAACTCAGAAAAGAAAATGAGGAATTGAGTCTTTAGAACACTGTAAACTTCTAGACGTAGGGGCTACTGTAGGTCCCGAGAATAGAGTAATGAACTCAGTACCCAAAAATAGCGGGGTACCTGCCTCTCCAATGCTATAGGAAAAAGTAACTTTGTAAGCTCAGGCTTTGTTTTTTCAGCTGTGCCTGAGCCCTGAGCCCGACATCTCTGTAGGTTTTTTTCCCAGCCTCTGCCCTGAGAGAGCAGGGGGCGGGACATCCTAAAGGCAGTCCTGCTGCTAGCACCTCGGCACCTAGGGTTTTCGTGACGCTGGGAAACCGCAGCTTATGGCGTTTTTTTTTTCCCCTCTTCTAGATGTGGCCGTTTTCCAGCTGAGCTGCCATCTGAGGCTGGAGTTTGCCATCTCAGCCTACTTCCCAGCTCACTTCCCCAACTTCTGCATTTTCATCCAATAGATCCCGAGACGGGAGCGACCCGGAGCCACGTAGGTGGCAAGTATTCTGCCACAGTAGGGACCTCTCTTACTGGATTCAACAGTATTGTATCGGCCTCCAGTCTTTGCAGGAATTATACCAAATGACTACTGCCATCCTCTCTCTGACTCCTTGCTGGCGAGGAGCCAAACTTATAAAAAAGCCTTGAGATCTGCACAAAGGGTCCAGTTCAGTCGAAGCTGCTGATTCCACCAGTAGCGAAGGGGATACAGATAGTCCGTGGCAAGCCTAGCACATGGTCTTCGTGTCGCCAGAGACGTCTGGTAGTTTTTCGGTAGGGAGACGGGGGACGCCCTGTGAACCACTCGGTGGCACCTTGGGTGATCAAAGGGGACACCTTTTAAGAGCCCAAGGGTGCTGGTGTTCGGTCTTCCTGTCACCGGAGACGTCTGGTAGTTGTGGGTGGGAGAAACAGGGGACGCCCTACATCCCACTAGTCGACTCCTGGAGCAGCGACGGGGGACGCCTCTCCAGGCTCAGGAGTACGACGGTTTGTTTTTTCAGTTTGTTTTTTTACTAGGTGAGCCACGGACCTGACCCGATGGGAAATACACCCTCGATCCCTGCAGCATCACCGTTGGGATGCATCCTTGGAAACTGGGATAAGTTTGACCCTGAATGTCTTAAGAGGCTGATTTTCTTATGTAACATGCCTTGGCCTCAATATAAGTTAGGAGAGAAGGAAACATGGCCTGAAAATGGGAGTAGCGATTACAACACCGTACTCCAATTGCATCTATTCTGTTGGAGGCGAGGTAAGTGGTCGGAACTTCCCTACGTACAAGCTTTTTTTGGGTTATCTCATGCTCTGTCTCTTTGTTCTGGGTTGAAAGAAACATATACTTTGGGGTCTCCCGATGACATTCTAGATGACCCCCTTTTAAATTCCACTCCTGGCTCTCAGAGGGAAGCAAGGGAGGCTTTCCCACCTGTCTCTCAGGGGGACAGAGAGGAGGCTTCCTCCCCTGTCTCTCAGGGGGAACCTAGCAGGCCTCAGAGCCCTGAAACCTCAACCCCTCAGTCGACTACTATACCCCTCCTCTGCCCTACTCACCCATATATCCAAAGTCACCAAAGGAGGAGAAGCCCAGTCCAGCGGGACACACTAGGAGTGGAGCCTCCTATCTCCCTGCTTCTTCTGTTCTCCTGCCTCTGAGAGAAGTAGCGGGTGCAGAAGGCCCTGCTCGGGTCCACGCGCCTTTCTCGATAGCTGACCTGCAGCAGTGCAAGGAAAGGCTAGGAAACGTTCCGGAGGATCCTACACACTTCATTCATAACTTCCGTATCTTAACCCTTGCCTTTCATATGGCCTGGAGGGACCTTTACATAGTTCTAACTACATGTTGCTCTCCAGAAGAAAAGCAACGAATTTGGGAAGGGGCCCGTAAACATGCAGATCAATGACATACTGAAGACCCCGGCCATGCAAGGCCTGCAGCCGAGGCTGTCCCAGATCATGAGCCTAACTGGGACTAGAATACACCAGGAGGAAACAGAAGTAAATCCATCATGATAGAGTGCTTATTGGCTGGAATGAGGGCTTGTATCAAAAAGCCAGTGAATTATGATAAAGTCAAGGAAATAACACAAGGAAGGGAAGAGAACCCTGCACTCTTCCGCAATGGACTGGTAGAAGCCTTTCGGAAATACACTAATACAGACCCATCGTCTCCGGAGGGACAGGTATTGATAGGGCAACACTTTATCACCCAGGCAGCCCCTGGTATTCGTAAGAAACTTCAGAAGTTACAAATGGGGCCCCAAAACCCTTTGGCACAACTGATGGATGTTGCCTTCTCGGTCTTTATCGATTGAGACTTAGAGGGGAGACAGGCCAAGCTACTCGCGTTAGCTCTTAGTAACAACACTGGCTACGGCCAGCCACCTCAAGGTAACCTGGGGAAGCCCCAAAGGTGTGGAGGGCACAAGGATCCAATGTGCTTTAAGTGCAAATGCTCTGGACACTGGGCGAAAGAATGCACTAAGCCACCCCCAGGGCCATGTCCCAAGTGCAAAGAAATGAACCTTCATCCCTGGCACGGGAAGGTAGACTGCCCCCGTTCCCGGAGCGGAAAGGGGTCATCTCCTACAGCCGTGGCAGCACTTGAGGACTGAGGGGGCCTGGGGAGCAGCTTGGCCCCAGCCCACACCAGCATCTCGATCGCTAACCAAGAGCCCCGGGTGACTCTTGACGTGGCAGGTCAGAAAATTAATTTTCTTCTTGATGCTGGGGCCACTTACTCTGTCCTTAATTCATGTGCTGGTCCTCTCTCTCCTAACTCAAGAAGCATTATGGGAGTACAAGGAAAATCTAAGACTTGTTTTCACACGCCCCCTATCCCTTGTCAGTTTGAGAGCCAAATTTTTAAGCATTCTTCTCTGATGATTCCACAATGCCCTGTACCAGTACTAGGACGAGACCTCTTGGCCAGACTAGGAGCTATTCTGAAGTTCCAGGAGGTCCCAGATAAAGTCCTTATGATTATGCTAGCCTGTAAAGACAAGAAAGAAAATAATATCCCGGAACAGATTTTACAAGAAGTAGATCCCCTAGTTTGGGACTCCGGGGTTCCTGGCAAGGCCAGTACAGCGCAACCAGTCCAAATCCGCCTAAAGCCTGGGGTGATTTATCCCCACAGGAAACAATATCCCATCAAGCGGGAGGCTTTAGAGGGTCTGCAGCCCATCATCGAGAAGTTTATGACACATGGGCAGCTGGTACCCTGTCGGTCCCCCTGCAATACTCCAATCCTCCCTGTTCTTAAGTCCTGGACTCCCCTGTGGGCTTAAGATGAATTAACGAGACTGTCGTCCCCTTACATTCCCTTGTGGCCAACGTATATACTGTCCTCACCCAGGTACCAGACTATACTCAATGGGATACTGTGTTAGACTTAAAAGATGCATTCTTTTGGATCCCTGTCCGCCCAGATTCCCAGTACTTGTTTGCATTTGAGTGGACAGACCCTAAAACAATGGCCCATCAACAATATACCTGGACGGCACTACTGCAAGGATTGAGGGACAGCCCCCATCTATTCGCAAGAGTGTTAGAGAAAGATCTAAGAGATTTACAGCTACGAGAAGGAGCAATCTTACGATACGTAGATGATATCTTCATCTGTAGCCTCTCGAGGGAAGCCTCAGATCGCAACGCTATCCTCACTCTGAACTTCCTTGGGGGCCGGGGATACCGAGTCTCTAAGAAAAAGGCCCAAATTTCCAAGCAGAAAGTAAACTATTTAGGATATATCTCAACTCCAGGATCTAGGCAGCTGTCATCAGAAAGAATAAAGGCAATTGCTGAGCTAACACCACCTGCTACCAAACGACAGCTCCGCTCTTTCCTGGGAATGGCTGGGTTCTGCAGGATCTGGATTCCAAACTTTGGACTAATTGCAAAGCCTCTATATGAAGCTACTAAGGGTCCAGACATTGATCCCATTATATGGGAAAAGGAACATGATCGAGCTGTTAATAAACTCAAGCAGGCTCTAGTTGAGGCCACAGACCTAGGCATCCCTGACTTAAACAAACCTTTCTCTCTATACATAGCAGAGAAACAGGGAATAGCATTAGGAGTCCTAGTCCAGCGATTAGGAAATGAACCCCGACCTGTCGCATATTTCTCTAAGAAGCTGGACAGTGTCAAAACGGGGTGGCCTCCATGTCTTAGAGCAGTAGCAGCAACAGCCACATTAGCTGAGGAGGCTGCAGAGCTGACGCTTGGACAAAAGTTAGAAGTTCTAACTCCACATCAAGTCCAAAGTATATTAGAAATGAAAGGACATCTCTGGTTAACAGGAAATAGATTGACCACGTATCAGGCCCTTCTCCTAGACAATCCTGAAGTAACTATAAAAACTTGTAATACCTTAAATCCGGCCTCCTTAATGCCTATTGGATCATCTCCACATTTAGCTCATTCCTGCTCAGAGATTATTGATCTCACCTATTCCAGCAGGGCTGATTCATTAGACCAGCCCTTAGATAACCCTGATGAGAAGTGGCTTCCTGATGGGAGCAGTTTTGTACAGGGTAGACAGCGAAGAGCGGGATGTGCGGTGGTTAGTGTACATGACATTGTTGAGGCGCAACCTCTTCCACCCTCAACCTCAGCCCAAAAGGCAGAGATTATAGCTCTTACTCGAGCTCTCATTCTAGGACAAGGAAAAAAGATTAATATCTATACAGATTCCAAATATGCCTTCCTTGTTCTGCAAGCTCATGCTGCCATCTGGAAAGAAAGAGGACTCCTTACTGCAAGGAATTCCCCCGTTAAAGCACCAGTAAGAAATCTTAAATTTGCTGGAAGCAGTTAGACTCCCTAAACAGGTAGCAGTAATACAGTGCAGGGGTCACCAGAAAGGTAGGTCCACTATTACCAAGGGAAACAGAAGGGCAGATCAAGAAGCTAGGAAGGCAGCTCTGAGGCCAATCACAGAAACGGCACTATTCCCCATCCATAGACCATGCTAACTTGAAGCCTGATTACACATCGGAAGAGAAATCACAGGCCATAGAGCAAGGGGGCATTCAGGAAGGGCCCTGGATTTACATTGGTCACAAACTTCTCCTTCCCCAGGCCTCTCAATGGAAAGTTTTAAAGGCCCTACATGACTCCTTCCACGTAGGAAAGGGATGCTACTACAGCATTAGTTAATAAATTATTTACAGGCAAAGGACTGACGACTACTATAAAAATATCTGTCAAACCTGCTCACTTTGCAACTACAATAACCCTAGTCAAAGGCCATCCCTTCCCCCACCGCTAGAGCCTGTTCAGCGGAGGGGAACATATCCAGGAGAAGACTGGCAGATTGATTTTACCAAAATGCCCCCCTGTAAAAGATACAAGTGTCTACTAGTTTTAATAGACACCTTCCCTGGGTGGATTGAAGCCTTTCCGACCAGGACGGAGAAGGCCACAGAGGTAGCCAAGGCTCTCCTAAAAAATAATACCCCGATTTGGTCTCCCACGCTCCCTGCAGAGTGGTAACGGACCTTCCTTCGCCTCTAAGATCACTCAATCAGTCTCTGAGGCCCTAGGTATAAAGTATTACCTCCACTCTGCTTGGAGACCTCAGTCCTCTGGAAAAGTAGAACGGGTAAACCAAACCTTAAAAAGAACACGAGCAAAGCTCCGTCAAGAGACTTCTGAGAACTGGGTCAAACTACTGCCTATAGCCCTCATGAGAATAAGGGGCTCCCCTAAAGCTAATACTAGGCTCAGCCCTTTTGAAATGCTATATGGCAGGCCATTCCTAACACTAGGTTTAATATTTGATACTAAGACCCATCAAGCCATGAAACATATAATAAACTTGGGGCAGGTACAAAAAGCGTTACAAGAATATGGAAATAAAGTCTTGCCTTCTCCTAAGAGAAGCCCTGGCCACTATCTCTCCAGGAGACTGGGTACTTCCCAAAACCTGGAAAGAAGGATCACGTGCAGATCAGCTTGACCCCAAATGGAAGGGACCCTATCAGGTTGTCCTGAGTACCCCCATGGCTGTGAAACTATTAGGGGTCGATAGTTGGGTTCCTATTTCTAGGATAAAACCGGCTCCTGCTGATCCAGATCACTCCTTGGACCAGCAGAGGAATCCAGACTCCACGTACACCTGTGAGCTGGTAGAAGCCCTCACGTTCCTGTTCGGAAGGAAAACGACTCGGACAACAAGATGACGCCACCTGCTCCTGTGCGCAGGCAGAGGACCCCATGCTCCTCTTCCGCAAGACTGCTCCTGAGTCTGATAAGTAGCTTTCTATTTTCACCACTTAACGCCTTTCGCTTATGCTAACTCTCCACCTAAAACCATCTATGAATTAGCTGACCGTATGGCCCAGTCTTTAAAATTGAATTATTCCTGTTGGCTTTGTCTTTCCACCTGTAGTTGGGGCTATGTTCAGCCACTGGCACCGGAACAGTGGGGAAACGTCTCTGCAACCCTAGATGAAAAGGCTGTACATTCCAGCCCATGGGGCATAATAGCCTCTCAAAACCTTGCTAAACTATTACCCAGGACTTTCTCCGCTAGCAGTCAACACTCCCCTAGAGGGCCTCTATTTTCTCACTTAAGAAACCACCTACAAGTCAACTACCCCTTCTGCATTGTCAGTGATGCTCCAGGAGGCACGCCTGTAGGAAACCTTGCTGATGGGCAGTGCCGACAAAATTTTCTAATACCAAATCCCCCGCTCGTAAACACTACTCGTGGAATTCTCCTCACTTCGATACGCTTTATTTCTCGGGGAATTGCTAACCCAGGGGACAAAACAAATTTCATACACACCCGCTTTCCGAAGCTAGCTATTCCTAGCCCACCTTCAGACAAAAGCTCACCCCAAACAGCATACTGCCTTTAGAGTGTCAGCTATTGTGTTCTTGGCCCCATGATGTCTCCCGTGCCATGTCATGGATTGTGTGCAGTGTTCGTCGAGCTGTTTGTGTTGAAACGACGCTTTCCTTACCTTCCCGAAGACGTTCCCGCGTGGAAATCCTGTCGAGGATGGTGCTGGAGGTGTTGCTCATAGGAAGACGATTTCTTCAAGGCAACTTGCCTTTTTGAGTGTGACCTATGGTGTTGTTTGCCCCATGATGTCCCCTGTGCCCTGTCATGTACTGTGTGTCCTGTTCCTCTAGCTATTTGTGTTGAAACGACGCTTTCCTTACCTTCCCGAAGACCTTCCCACGTGGAAATCCTGTCGAGGATGGTGCTTGACGTGTTCCTTCCTGGTACACTGCCGTAGAACCTGTCGTGATGCATGGAACCATCCTGGTGCCGATGATTTTCGGTGACAGATTCGGGGACTTTGAGTAGGTCATCCGTGTCCCGCGTCGCCTCACGTGGTTCGTCCTCAAGCAGTATCTGGACTGGATGGCCTTGAAGAGCGACGATTCCATCCGATGCGTTCGGAACCCTGGCCGATCTCCAACATGAACCTGTCATGCAGTTAGCACACGTTACATCCATCCCAGCACCTTCTCCATGCTACACATCTTTTCTCACGTTTATCGAGCATTTTCACCCTTCTTCCATGGACAAACCCTTGCGTGCCGGAAACTTGGCTTCTCTTCATCCATCTTCAATATCAACATAGTCATACAAACACTCTATGGTTTACATAAGTTTATTATCCAGTGCAGAGGAAACCAGCATGAAGACACGCCCAAAACAGCAAGCACGTGAAATAACAGTTCTAATTCATTTTATTTTATTCATTTTATTTCCGTTTCTTACCCTGTGCTACACACTACTGAAGACATTTTAGGTTTCTCATGCTATCAAAAAGCTGCCACAGACAAAGCCCATCACAAACAATTGTGACGCACACTTGGAACATTGAAAAACAGGACTACCATGCTACCGACACAGCTCCAAGAAATGTCCTCTACAAAGGATTTCTTACTGCTTTGCCCCTTCTTGTCTACCTCTACCACAGACAGACTCAGGACTGGACACAGGCCCAAGACTCCAGAACCAAAAGCTGAACCCCAGACCCCGGCCCAAATCCCAAAACTATCCCCGCAACCCAGGCAACACCATCGACCCTGAATGCCAGACGCTTGACACTGGAGACTGACAGAGAACCCTGGACATCAGGTTCCGTACATCAGACCCTAGAGCCAGAGCCGCACATCAACCCCACGCACCCACCCAGGATGCAAAGCCACACCTGAAGACGCTCCAGATTCCAGACACACAGACACAGATTTAACCTCAGGCCACAGAACCCAGATCTGTAACTGGGACCCCACGGCCAGACTCCAGAGCTGGAGCTGGACCGTGGAGCCCAGGTGCCAGATGCAGGAGTGGAACCGAGTCCTCGCAATGTAAACAGAGCCAGGAGCCGATAAACAACATCCCTGACTCTCTAAGTCCAAGCACCTGGCCTCGGAAATACTTTTTCATGCCAATGGAAGGGTACAAGGGACAAAAATGACTCCCATCACTACTAAGTCATACCAAGCCCTGCAGAAATAGATTAAAAAGGCTGACAGAGCAAAAAATAATATAAATGCTTACTTTTGCCAAAAGATGTCCATGATCTCTCAGAAGCTGTACTTTACAAAAGTCAGTGTCCCAGCCATGAATGGCACATGGCGGGCTCACAAAACCGGTAGGGGAATAAAAAATTATTTTTGTCATACCTTCTAAGTTCTAACAGCCAGGATAACAATCAAAATAACATAATATGATTAATGGGAGGAATTTATATTCAAATGAATACCGGGACTTTCAGACAAAATGGACACATAGGTAGACATACTGTGCCTCCTCCCACAACCAGAAGGACAACAAAAATTAAAAAACAAAAAAACACTCATAACCAACAGAAAATCTAACTGTATGGAAATCTGACAACCAAGGAGTTAAACAAGAAACAGTCAACCAAACCGGCAGCAGGAGTCGAGACAGGCAGCTGGACGGAGAGGACTCGCAGTAAAATGGCGGCTGGTGGAGCGGGCATTTATGGGCACATTCACATGAAGATAAACCAGAAGGAACACCTGGGTAGCAAGACAGACCGTGCCACCCAGGGTCCCAGCAGGGGGAAATGTAGCCTCAAACCTCTGATTGAAAACATCTTCGGGGGTTGAGGCGAAAGCAGGAAAAACTCCCAGCCTCGCAGGAGAGTTCGTTGGAGTGACCCACAGGGTGTTAGAATGGACACAAGCCCACCCACATGGGAGTCAACACCAGAAGGTTCCAATTTGCTTGTGGGTAGTGGGGGAAGTGACTGAAATCCAGCAGTGAGCACAGCAGTGTCATTGTTCCCTCGCTGACCCTCCCCCACGTGCAGCCTCACAACACAGACACGTGGGTTGCCCGCCCCGGTAAACACCTAAGACTCCACCCCTCATACATAGCAGGTTCATGGAGACCAAAAAAAAAAAAAAAAAAAAAAATGGCCCAAATGAAAGAACAGATCAAACCTCAAGAGAAAGTACAATTAAGCGATGAAGAGATAGCCAACCTATCAAATGCACAGTTCAAAATAGTGGTAATTAGGATGCTCACACAATTGGTTGAATTTGGTCTCAAATTAGATGAAAAAATGAAGGCTATACTAAGTGAAATAAAGGAAAATGTACAGGGAACCCATAGTGACAGAAAGGAAACTGGGATTCTATACAACGGTGTGGACCACAAGGAAGAAAGATTCAACAAGAAAAGAATGAAGAAACAGGAATTCCGAAAAAGGAGGAGAGGCTTAGGAACTTCCAGGATATCTTTAAGCATTCCAACATCTGAAGTATTATCCGAATTAGAATGCTTCTCAGATAAAGTCAACTTAAAGGAGTTCTTCATCACCAAGCCCTTATCATACAAAATGGTAAAAGGATTTATCTGAGAAAAAGAAAATATGAGCAGTAAAATGACAGCAAACTCACAGTTATTGACAATCACACCTAAAACAAAAACAAAAGCAAACTAAGCAAACAGCTAGAACAGGAACAGAACCGCAGAAATGAAGATCACATGGAGGGTTATCAACAGTGGAGTGGGAGGGGGAGAGAGGAGGAAAAGGTACACAGAATAAGTAGCATAAATGGCAGGTAGAAAATAGACAGAGGGAGGTTAAGAATAGTATAGAAAATGTAGAAGCCAACGAACTTATATGTATGACCCATAGACATGAACTAAAGAGGGGGAATGTGGGTGGGAGGGGGTGTACAGGGCAGAGGGGAATACAGGGGGGAGGGGAATGGGAAAAACCATAATAGCATAATCAATAAAATATATTTTAAAAAAGTAATACCGAGCATACTGAGGTAATATTGGGTATATAGGGTATTTTGGTAAAGGAAACAACAGAGTCTTAGATTTCCAAGGTGAAGTAGGGGACATGCAGGTCATTTAGAAAAGAAGGCAGCCTACCTGCCAGGTTCATTTCTGTTGGGCAACTCACACAACTTTAACACACAAGGAGTCTGGTAAGAGGGTCTACTAGATCTTGCTAGTGATAGGGGACTCAAGACCTGGAAATTTGTAGCTTAAGGAAAAAGTTATTAAGCCTAGCAAGTAATATGTATGTTAAAGCTTTTGTTTCAGAAACTACAGATGAGGCCCATCCTGGCTCCTGAGAAACAGCCGGCCTCCTGGGGCACAGATAGAAGATTACCGCCTGGGGACATCCGAACCTTTGTTCCAGGGAGAGCAGACGACCACCCTCCCCCACTTGGGAACAGGACTGCCCAGGAAACAAACGCTGCAGCTTCGCTCACCTAATCCTCCCTGAATTTCAAAGCCCTCACTGCACCTCGTTTGTCTTCCCCCACCTCCCTTATACAAACTCTGGCCAGGAAAGAGAAGGGAAGATGGTTTGTTAGGGTAGGAACCCGCCACCTTCTCAGCTCGCTGGCCATCTGAATAAAGCACTCGTAAAAGATTCAATCGCTGTCATTGCTTATTGGATTTGGGAGTGACCGGCAGCCCCAAATGCCGGTGTCTTCTCCGGTTACACTAGGAGTCTTACCGTCTGAGGCTAAGGTGATTGTGCTGAAGCTCCCTTCCTGAACCTGACTGAGGGAACGAAACCTCTCAGGAAGAAACGAGATGACAATCCTAAATGAGTTCTCAGTCCTCTCTCTCTGAAAAGCCAGTTGAACATCAACATGCCACATGCAAAATGTTGGCCTCTTCATTGCCACCTTTGAAACTTTAAATAGAAGTTGTGTATCCACATGCTACATTTGCACATTGTTCCATATTTCACTGACATAATTAGTTTTGAGAATCAGTTCCTTCACTGAAATTGTTACATCGTACTTAAGTAAAAGGCGATGTACACGTACTCCCCAAATTCACCTCGGATGAAACGCCTGACTGCTTGCTTAGGTGGTGGGGAAACGACCTTTCCTGTGACCTCAAGAATCTTTGCGCTGGTCTCATACTCCAACAGGTATGACACAGATGAGCGAATGAAAATGGCCAAATGGAAGACGTACGTAGGCAGGAGAACCTCACTTACAGGAGAGAGTCAGAAACCCCACCACACATGCAGAAGAGCATAAATGAGGCAACGATGACGTGAGGGGTGATGGGGCTTCACAGTGTCCTAGCAAAACAGTGAAAGCAGCTGCTGAGTAAGTAGTTGCCATTCCCAGGATGTCCACGAGAGGGCAGCAGAGAAGAGCATTTCTGGGCAACGGGCATCGGAGAGTGGGTGGGGTCCTCTCTGTCCGCACAGAGGGTCCTGTGCCATCAACTCTGCGTTCTCTGACTGCCAGGAGGGGTCTCACCACAGAGAGTAGGGGGCCTGACACATCCGATCATTAGTGGACTTACCAACAAAGATTTTTCTAACTCCTCAGTTACCTCATTTCTTCCTATTTTCTTTCAAGCATTATCTCTCTTTACATGGTTTCACATAACTAAAGTAATGCAATCTTATTGTACAATAGCTTATTTACCCTGATGAATCATGAAAAGTAATGTAATGATTACAAACAATAGGATTTATTAGAGTGAGGGGAAATAACACAGAGAAAAAGATTTCCTTTATACAGAAACGCTAAGTTAAACATAGACTCAGAAAGAACCAATAGCAACAAAACATATAAAATACCTAACATGTTGAGGTTAATGGAACATTGAGGTAAATACCACGCATGATCTGCGTGAACAAAATGTTAAAATGATGCCCGATGAAAGACACTTGAACAACTGGAAAGTAACAGCATGTTCTTCTACCAAAAAAAAAAAAAAAAAAACATAAGAATGTCAATGTCCCAAAGTTGCTTATAAATTGAAAATGATACAGTTTAAAATATCGACATTTTAAAAGTAAAACGAATTCATTCTCAGTTCACTTGTTAAAATGAGGAATGAAAAGAGAGTTCTGGAAAAATAAATTAATAATTAGAACCTAGCCCAAACAAACATAATTATGTATTGTATGACAAACCTACATTAATCTGGACGGTGGGGTCATGGCCTTTGAATACACACATGGATGGGACACAATACAAACTCCAATGATAAATGCAAAGTCAGATGGAAATTTTCTATGAGAAAGATATCTCCTTATGTGGACGGGAGAGACTTGGTTCTTCTTGCTGACGCATGTAAACAATTACATATCAGCAACTCTTATAGTATGAAATCCGTTTATTAGTGGCCTGTTCCCATGGAAGGGAACAGGACTGGGTAGAGCAGGGGTGAAAGGCAAAGTTTCAGGGCAAAGCAGGGTGACAAAAGCAAGAGCGGCTGAAGACCAGGGTGGCAAGCCCCTGGGCAGCCTGAGGCCAGGTGGCCAGAGGCCCAGTGGCCCGAGAGGCAAGAGCACCCTGAGCCCGAGAGATAGAAAGAGAGAGAGACAGAGAGAGAGTGAGAGAGAGAGACAGACAGACAGAGAGAGAGAGAGTCCTTCGTTCTGAGGACTTATATAATTGGTGGGATAGGAAGGAAAATGTGACATATTGATTAACAGGTAAATGTGGTGACAGCTTTCTTGGGGGAATGTGATTACCCAAACCAATTAGGTATGTTGGGTATCGGTCTGTTAGCTCGAATACTTATCTTGCTCCAGACCCCATTTGTTCATCTTGTAAAACAAATACGTGACAGGAGACAAATAATTAAAATTGGGGAACTTTCCAAAGTTATTTACAGGCTCTTTCTGTAAGCATCAGGGACTCCCTCATAAAACAGATAGTCACCAGAGGTAGGCAATTCACCAAAGTTGTTCTATGGGCTCTTTCTTTGGGCACCGGGGACCCTTTCCCACATTCCAGGCCTTGGGATGAAAGCACGCTTTCAACGTTTTCCTTACCGGAAAGTGGAAATGCTACATAGAATTTCAAGGACTTCCCTTCTTTCTTGTTACAATAGTGTGTCTTGTGATGTTGGAGCACCTGGCAATAGTATCAGACCAGGCTCAGGACTTCTGAGTTCGTGTGTGAGACTTCTCTCCCTCTTCCTCCCTGCCTCGGTTTACTATTTATTCTACTTAATTGATAAAAGATGTTCCCTGGCAACCAGGGTGCTATATGGTGGCCAGTAGCAGCACTGCAGTCTCAGAGTTCTTCCTATGCTGTCTCCTGCCTCACTTAGATCTGTGGGAAAATGTTTGCAATATAATAAAAGGTATTGGAACAACTGAATGGGAAAAATATTGGGCCCCCTACATGACATCCTCTGTCAAAACCAATTCTTGGATTGATTTCAATAGCCACTCATAACTAATATAAAACACTGAGAGCTATCTCAGTGCAGAGCTATCTTTGATCTGTGCAAACAGATCTAAACTGAAAGAATGGGGAAATATACAAAGAAAACATTAACCAAGTGAAAATTATATAATAACACAGTAGACTGGAAGACAAAAAAAAACACTACTACAAATAAAGAGGAGTGCTTCCTATCAGAAAGTTCCATGTACCACTTAGTTCCAAATTTTTAGTCACTCAATAACATAAACTCACAATTATATAGAACAGAGCTACATGAAAAAATACACAAAATAATAATCATAATAGGAGATTTAACAAACTTCCATCATTCGAGTTCAAGAAAGCCCGCAAAAAAATACTGAAAATATTTTACAATAACACGAGAAGCAAATGGCGTTCAATGTGCATAAGTACTTCACTACACCCCAAAACTGCAAATTACAGATGCTTTCCAAGCACCCTCAAAACCTTTGTAAACACTGACCATATAGTGATATAAAGCAAGTTCGAACAAATTTCAAAGGACTAAAATTTGTGCATGTGTGTATTTCTTGCTCTCACTGCCATTAATACAGAAATCGGTAACAACAGATAACTAGAAAATACTTGTATTTACAAATCATGAACTACACTTCTAAATAACCACCCAAAAATAAATTGCAATTGGGATCAGAAAATAATGTGCATGTTATACTAGTAAGAATACTGCTTGTGAAGGCCAGATCATTCAGGTTCCAAAGAGCATCAAAGCTACAAGATCGGTGGTTTCTGCCCTGGCTGCTGTACCCAAGTGGACTGAGCACAGGCTGGAAACCAAAGGGTTGCCAGTTGATTTCCACTCAGGGCACATGCCTGGGGTGCAGGCCAGGTCCCCAGTGGGGGCCAGGTGATAGGCAACCACACATGGATGTTTCTCTCTCTCTCTTTCTCCCTCCCTTTCCTTCTCTCTAAAAATAAATAAATAAAACTTTGAAAAAATCAGTGGCTTTCAACATAAAGTTGACGTTGCCCCCCAGGGGACATTGGGCACATTGTATGGAGACCTCTCAGATTGTCCTTAGGGGGGTTAAGGTGGAAGTTACTGCCATGCACGTAATAGAGATAACAATTCCTAATAAGCACCTACGATGCAGAGGAAAAAAAAAAATCTCATAGCAATGAGAAACCCTACTCCCTATAGAGCAGGAGGAAGAGTCCATGAGAATACAAACAGCATGTGAGTTTGCGCCCTCGATCTCAAATCATGCCTCTCTCTGGACAGTTCGCCTGCAGGCTGAGAGCTAAAGAACAACAAAAAATAAATTAAACTGCCAGCCTTCTTGCAAAGACTGGGGAGGAATGTCCTTGGCTAAGAAGACACCCATGAAAGCTCAGAAGCCAAGGAAGGTATGACACCTTAAGAGACTGAACCCCACTGTGATAAACCACAGCCCTGAGGGTCACTGTCCCTTTTCACTGCCCATAAATCACTCTGCAATAATTGTTTCTTAAAATAACTTAGAATACATAATCTTACTCTTCTAGATGCCAGAATTCACCATCAAATGTTCTCCTCCTTGAAAATGTGGACCTTTGCCATATTGTGAGCTCCTCAGATAACCTCCAAGGGGCACAATTTTACTTACAAAATACTTCTGATTTCTAGAACACCGCTGCTCCAGGTCATGAACTCATTTACAATGCTAAGAATCATGCAGCTATTTTATTTAATTATTCATGAACTTATAACTAACACATTTTAACTATCCATGTCTACATGTTTTATTCCAAGCTGTAACAATTTTTTTTGTTTTATGCAGCTAAATTAACACAATTTTATTATTGCATGATATCTTATTTACCTTGACAACTCATGAATATTAACTTAAAGTTATTATAAATAATACAACTTAGTAAATTGTGTGGAAAATAACATGCAGAAATAAATATCTTTTCTAGACACAAAGAGTAATTTAAACATATAATCAAAGAAAAGAACCAATGGTGCAGTCCGAAATCCGGTGTCTGGTCTAGAGGATGTGCTCATAAAAAGTGCTCCCAAGGAACTGCTCACTGACACTGGGACCTGAGACTTGTACTTCAAAACAGTTTTAAAAAAAATTCAACACTCTCTGATACTTCACCATAATCAACCACTTTTCCTGCTGACCTGTACTAGGATGTTATTCCCCGAAATTCCCACGAGACGGCAGCAGAGATGCACACTTGGGACAAGTTATTAGTGGCTTGGCCAATAGGTTCATTCGATTTTTACATATAGAATGGTAGAGGTTTTATTTTTTAACCTCTTGGGTGAAAATTAATTTTAAATAGATTTTACTTTCTTCATTGTCTAAGGAAGCTGCAACAAACAAAGCACATGAAAAATGATTTTCAAGCACACTTGGAACTTCTAAAAACCCGACTCTATTACAGTATACAGCAACTTCCAACGAATGGCACATAAAACACATTTATTGCTTCCTTTGCCCTAATCTGGAAACCAGTTACAAGGTAACTGGAGACTCCATACATTTAGACATTCTAAAATACACTTCTAAATGCCATTGCCATCAACAGTCATTGACATTCCAGTCAGTGGAACCAACCTCTTTTCTTATGGACCGGCACTAAGGTGTTACTCCCAAAATGAACAAGAGATGGCAGCACAGAACCATGCTTGGAGCTTTTTTTTTCCTTCATTGACCGTATTGTACTATGGAGCAAGTTTCAAAAAAATATATCAAAAGATTGAAATTATACAAAGTATGTTTCTTCCTCTGATTACAGCTAATCTAGTAATCAGTAATAAAAGATAACTAGGAAATCCTTATATTTAAAATTATAAAATACACTTCTAAATAACCCACAAATTAAATTACAATTGAAGTTAAAACATAATTTATACTGAATGATAATAAAAATAGTACATAAAGAACACTCTGGGGAAAATATATTGATAAATCCACACATTTGGAAGAAAGCCTGAAAATTTACAAATTTTGCATCCTATTACAAACCCAGAATAATAAATTAAATCCAGAGAAAGTGGAAGAATGGAAATGTGCAAGTAGTGATGTCTGGAACGGTATGTACTGTTTTTCATTAAATAATTTTTTACTGTTATTCTGTTAAAGTTTCCCAATTTTTCCCTTTTGCCCTCCTCCACCCGTCCCACCCCACACACTCCCACCTTGTTTAGAAGCATATATATGTAATATAATAGCAGTTATTACCTGTTTGGTTAGGATTTTCAGTTACTTTTATTTTTATATATAATTTAAGTAAGCAGCAACATCAAAAAGGCTGTCTCAGTTTGGGCTTAAAAAGCACTACAGGAAACACAGCATAATTTAAAAACAATAATAATGTAATCTGTTGTGGTGACACCACCAGAGGCCTTTTCTTTGCTGGCCCAGCCTGAGCTGGTCCGTTCAGAGGGGATCCTTTTCCAATTCTCACTTCTTCATGTGCAAATGCAGCCGAGCAAAGAGGAAATGAAGGTCTACACTCATGTAGATGAGCGGAGGAAATGAAGGTCTAGAACTCATGTAGATGAGCGGAGAAGCCCTAGGCAGCACAGCAAGACAGGCAGTTTGCCCCAGGGCTGCCTCACTTCAGGGCCTCCTCATAGGCCTGATGCTATGTAACTAAAAAGCAGCACAAGTGAGTTGATACACAGCGTGCTACTTCATAATTCACCTGTAACAATACTGAGCTTCTTAACAACCCTTCTGTACTCACAGCCATTGTGTATCAAAATTGAGGTATTTGCACTAAAGTTTCCTTCTTCACCACACCCCAGCTTTGGGATTCCCCTTGGCATTGACTTGGAGCCAAATAAATAATAAATTTATTTCTATAAATTTATAGAAATGCACATGGACCCCACACAGAAACCCAGAGACCCCACAGCCACACCCAAAGAGACCCCAGATCCAAGACCTGTAGCCAAACAGATTCAAACCCACGCCACAGACCTCAGAGACAAGACCCGGATCCGTAACAAAGACCCCACGGCCAGACTCCAGACTTGGAGCTGGACAATGAACCCTAGTCGCCAGATGCCAGACAGAGAAGCTGAACCATACTAGTTAGGGCTTATAATATTCTTAATAGCATTTCTATAAATGACCTTGGATCCAGTACTTAAATATAAAATTCATTGTTTTCATAATAAATGGTTTTCAACTCTCAAACGAACAGTAACTGCGACACAGTATATTTCGCACTGTGGGAATGTTCCTGATGGAATACAGTGTTGGATGCAAATTAGACACTTGGGGTGGTCAAGGTGCTATCCCGATAAGGAAGGCAGCACGTGCCCCTGGATGTAATGAGGGAGTGCGGAATTTTTGTGGAGTCATTTTTAAATGCATACATATATAACCAAGTACTTCTCATCCATTCTTTTATCTACAAAAAATACTTATAAATAGGCTTATTTTAAGTAAAGGAAAGACAAATGACACAACGTTCCAAATGACATGAAGGAAAAGCAAGTTTCCCCTGCACGTTGCCCAGACCCTGACCCCTGTGACTAGTCCCTGCGTCTCCCCTCAGCACATGTCTTCTGCCTGGGTCTTTTTAACACAATTTGTTTTGCAGCATACTTTTCTCACATAACAACATTACTTAGAAACTATTCTCTGTTAAAATCCATTAGAACCACCTTACTAAGTTCTGTTTCTTTAATGAAATGTATATCCTCACCCATTTTTAACGTTCTATGATATTTCACAGTCTGAGCAAACCATAATTAAACAAATTCTCTTCTACTGAATACTTTAAAATTGTATCTGTTATTATGTAAGTGTTGGATAAATCATATTAAACACACTTCATTTCACACACAGGGAAGCAAAACTGGGGGAATTTTTTACGCTTTTTTTTCCCAATTTCATTTATTAATTTCAAAGAGAGAGAGAGTTGTTCTGCTTATGTATGCATTCATTGGTTGCTTCTTGTATGTGCCCTGAACTGAAGAATGAACTGACCACCTTGGCATATAGGCAGGACACTCTAACCAACTGAGCTACCAGGTCAGGGCTACTAGGGAAAATTTCTGGAAAGTGGCATTTCTGGATCAGAGGGTATGAGGATGTCATTTCTGGATGACTATTCTCAAACTGATCACCGGAGAGTCTGCACCAAAGAACACTTCCCCGAGTCTTTCAGAGCAAGGACACTGCACCCTCTTGCTCATCAGCCTCGGAGATGTCAGGAGTCCTCTGGATCCCCATACGGGCCACCAAACTATGTTGACCTTAAAAATACAACAGTCAGTTATTTTACCAGCAGATAAGGGGGTTATTCAGAAACAGTAAAAAAATGCAATTTAGGACAAGCAAGCTGTGGCAAAAGTCATAGGCAAGCTCCACAGTAAAGGAGAGGAAGATTACTACACAAGGAACAAAGAGGAAGTTGGGAGGGGTCATTTCAATCGAAAGTGCAATGCAGAAAATCCTCAGTTCAGGGTGAGGATGGTTTCTCTCTGGCTGAGTTGCTGGGAGTCGGTTTCTCCTGGGAGCACACGGTACATCGATGTGTTGGGGCCTGCGACAGACAATCTTTCCTGTAATTGACCCTTGGTGGTGCTATGTGAAAGCACCTCCACTGACCCAAACTCCACTGTAGTGAGGTTTCCGCTTTTGCAGTTTCGCAGGAATAATTGGAAATTCTTATTTCCAATTTCCGACTTCCATGGAAATCAAGTTATATTTGCGTGCTCAAAACGCGGTAAGGACCAGAGACACTCTTCCCATTTTATCCTGTGAAAGCCAGTAGCAACGAACCAGACCCTGCTCTGTGGACACCTGTCCTCAAATTTGATGTGTTATTTTTACGCAAAATACTTGTACGTTTTTTCAGTATTTTTCAATTTATTTACTTTTGTTTGGTTTTATCTTGTCTTCCTATTTCTGAAATGTTTTTCCACCTGAGTTACTTAAACATACCTATTACTCATAAGGCCACTACTTTGAGGCAGGAAATTCTCCCAGTGTGTTTTGCAGTACACTTATTATTTTATTTGTTGTGTTTAAATATTTGAGCCCTCTGGGACTGATTTTGTGTCTATGAATTGTGTGCTCAGAATTTACTGACTTAAGTTTCCACGGAATGCAATGCAGCCGTGACCGCGTCCTCACCGCTTATGCAGCTCTAGCTCGAAGTGGGTTTGAAAAGGGGGATCACAGACGGGCCAAGATGTAAGTTGGGGATCCCGACCACAGTCTGGTGGAGCAAAGACACTTTGTCAGGCGGCAGGAGGGCCACGTCGACCCTGAGGTCCGACTCGCAACCGGGGCTCCCAGATCCCGCGGAGGCGGATCCCTCACCAGCTGCAGGAAATGTAGCCACAGAAACCGCCAACCCGCGGGCCGGGGACCCCAGCGCTGATTGGCGTGTTGTGCCCACGTGACTATACAGGATAAATCCTCCTCCCCAGAGCGGGAAGCCCGGGAGCTAGGAGAGGATGCTCGACCGCGTGGGCCGCGCAGCAGAGTCCCCGGGAGACTGGCCGGTAAGCGGGGAGCCTTGCCGTGTGGAACCCTTAGCCCGAGACCTGCAAAGTCCAGCCAGAGAGACCCCAGATGCCCTCATCGTGATGGGGGCCCCAAACCCCTTCAACATCGCGGGGCCCGGGTCCGCTAACCCGGCGGACCCCGCATCTCCTAACCCCCAACGCTTAGACCCCCGAACAGCCTGAAACCCCCGTTCCCCTCAGGTCGGGGCACCCCCTACCTGCAGCTCGGCCGGAAAGACCCAATCTCCCCAAACTCAGAGACCCCGAATGCGTCGTCCCGGAAACTAACTCGGTGGTGGGGACCCTGAAGCCCCTGGAGCAGACGCCCCAAGTCCCCTCAGCCGCAGAGGTCGGACCCTGTCCCCAGACATTCTAAGCGTCCTCGGCCCGGAAGACGCGGACTCGGGTCCTGAGGGTCCCCGGGGCTCTCAGCCTGAGAGACGGCGGTCTGCCGGGCACTGCGCCTGCGCCTCGTGCAGGCTTCTCCCGAGCCCCGGGAGCGCCTCCGAGCCCCTCCCTGGGAAAAGGGGGTTCCCTGGCGCCGCCACGGGCCCGCCCTGCAGACCGGGGTCCTCAGAAACCTGGGCCGCGGATGCCCCGCTGAGGCGGGGCGGGGGCTGGAACGAGGGCACCCCCCTCCCCCGTGCGTCCCCAGGCCATCCAGCCCCTGCTCCCCAGGTCCCCCCTCTCCAGGCACCCTGCCAGCCGGGAGAAAGGCGTTCGGCCCTCTCAGCGCCTTCTCCTTCCACGGGCGCCTCGGACTCGGGACAGCGACACCAGGAACCCCGACGGGGGCCCGCAGGAGCGCCCTGAGGGAGAAGCGGGATGAACGGGCGGGCGGAAGCCTCAGGTGAGCCGAGGGGTCGATGGGAAGCCTGGGGACAGGGCTGGGGACAGATTCTCCGCAGGCGCGCGGCCCTCGGGGTGACCCTCCCTGTGCGAGCGCAGAGCGCTGGGGGGAGAGACGGGACTCCGCGGGGCAGGGCGGGTCAGGGAAGGGAGGGGGAGCAGGCCCCCGGGACGCACCCGGAGGGACGGGCTCAGCGCTCGCAGCACAAGGACCACCGAGGCCCCGCCTGCCCCCTGCACCCGGGGACCGGGGAAGAAGGCCCTCCGCGCGCGTTCCCACCGCATCGCCGAGTTCCTGGTGTTGCCGCTCTCCCCTCCAGGCCGAAGAAGCTCTGAGAGACGCTTCCCTCTACTTTTCCCGGGAGGAGTGGGCAGCGCGATGGGAGACGGGGAGAAAGGCCGGTACCGTAAAGAGGACCTTGGAGGTGCTCGCCAGCCCAGGTAGCGAGTGCGCAGGCGCTGGGTGCTGGAGGAGCCCGGTGACCGGACCGGCTGCTGGGCTGGCTCCGGCTCAGGCGCCTCCATCCGTCCACCCGCAGCTCCCTCCTGCGTGGACACTGATGGGGGGAATTTGCCCCTTCGTGTCTGAGCAGGGCTGGTGCTGACGGTTCAGCGCTCACAGCCACTCACTGTAGACTCTCCCATCCCACGGGCTTCCTGGAGCTTGTTCTCCTCCAAGCTCTTTGCTTTCAGGACAAAGGTTTTGTCTCTTTTCACGTCTCAGGGCTCCGCAACCGGCTTTCCTGTGTCACCACCGCAGGCTGCAGGAGGAGGACCCTGAGCACTCTGATGAAGAATGGGCTCCAAGGCAGCACGGTGAGGAGGTGGGACCAGAGCGGCCCTCCTGACTTGGACCTGGTTCAGGTCAGGCTGCATCTCAGGAGTTAACCAGGGAGCAGGGTTTGTTTGTCCAGCAAACCAGCAATGTGCAAAACTGTGTGTGTCACAGTGAGGGGCTATCCCTGTGAAATTTCAAGTGTGCGAAATCATCTTATATATTTATAGATACATTAATAAGCAGTAAATGTATAAGAACACACAAGCGAAAAAGAAATAACTAATTCAGAAGAGTTGTCATTGCAAGACAGGGAGGCAGGTCTGGCAGGTGAGAAGGGTCCTGACGCGTGGCTGCCTGATGGCCTGCACGGAGACAGACCATGGGTGATTACGGGAGCCGGGGGGAGGGCCAGGGTCGGGAGTGGGTGATCGCTGTGTCATTTCCTGATGTCGGCCATGGTGTCATCCTGTCCAGTATCGTGAGTGTTTGGTGGGTGGGGTCAGTTCACTTTCATGGCTCTGGGGTGGAAACACAGCGGAAGTCAAGATGTGATCTTTAACTTGACGGGAATTCTGTTTCTGTGGTGAACAGACTGTGGATGCTGACCAGAGTGTAATGATGAAGGAAGGGCGTGGACGGCCAGTCTGTGCACAGTGGGAAGACACCAGAGACAGGAGGCCAGGTGGGCGTGGTGCCGTTAGCCTGGACGGGGCCAGTTTGAATGAAGACAACAGGACGGAGAAAGGGTTTTGGTGAAGACATGGAGTTTCTGTGCAGTTACTTTTATTACGTTGTTGTCAGGAGAGGCCAATTTATTTTTTAATAAATGTAATAGGTGCTTTATGAACATAGGACGAAGCGTAGATGACACTTTGTCTATTTTTTTTTATCATTCTAATGAAATTAGCGGATGGCCCCAATAGAAGCATATGCCTTAATGATACCTCAGAAACATTTTCCACGCATCCTGAGATTGTTCTTGGACTATTCAGAATTCTGTGTCCCTCATAAGAATCTCCAGATTTTGGAAACATTTACCAACCATAACACCAATTTCTCATCATCTTTCAGTCAAACCTTCTTGGGTGGCCTTCAGAAGGGAGCAGAGGAGACACCGGAAGGTGAGTATTTCCCAAATCCTGTGGACAAGAAAATTTTCCTCGTGGACAGAAAGGCAGGTGAGAGTGGGAAACTGCAGACAGGATCCTAGGAACTGCCGTCTTCCTTTGCTAGTCTCTTCAACACATTGTCCGACATTATCGTCCGTTTTTAAAGATTTTGTGTATCGATTATTTTTAGAAAGAGGGGAATGGAGGGAGAAAGTGAGGGAGAGAAGCCTGTGGGAGACACACCTGCATAGGTTGCCTCTCGCACACCCCCAAGCGGGGCACCTGGTCCACAACCCAGGCATGTGCCCTGACCGGGAGTGGAACTGGTGACCTTTCCGTCTGCAGGCCAGCACTCAGTCCACTGAGCTGCGCCAGCCCTGTCTCATCATCATCTTCATAGTTAACAGCTACAGCAACCATAGTAACTACCACGTGCTTCATTCTCGCTGTGTTTCAGACTTTAAGATTTCTGTGTGAATAAACTCACCCAAACGTTACAACAACTCAGTGAGGTACGTACTGTAACTGTCACCATTCATGATGAGGGAAGTGAGCTTTCAGAGATACAGAAATGTTTGACTATATGTCTGAGATCACAGTGCCAGTGGTTGTGCAATCTAACCTACAGTTGCTTCTCTAAACCACTTACAAGCTCATGAAAACGTTCAGACTTTTGCCCTGACCACCGTGACCAGTTCGGTGTCATCCTGCAAAGTGAGAGATCGCCGGTTTGATTCCTGGTCAGGGCGCATGCCTCGGTTGTGGGCCAGGTTCCTGGTTGGGGTGTGTGTGAAAGGCGACTGATCAGTGTTTCTCTCTCACATCAATGTTTCACTCTCTCTTTCTCCTTCCCTTCCTCTCTCTCTCAAGAAAAGAAACAAAATCTTTCTTAAAAATTAGAAAAATAAACTTTCATAGTTTCTAAAGTTTATATTGTCTTATCCATGTCATAATATCATTTGTCTGACTGACGGTTTCAACCAAACTTCTTCTCTGCTATGCTGAAGTGAGAGATGCACTAAGACCCTCTGAGTAAGGGAAGCGTACAGTGTGTAGGCAGTTTGTATAGTGGATGGTCCCAGATGAAGAAGAATGTAAAATGTCCAGGATCACAGCCTCCCACTCTAATCAAAGAAAGCATGTCCCACCCTTGAGGAGCTTCTGGCTTGATGATTGAGAAACAACAAATAAGAAAATGACGTAAGGACTTCATATAGGTTACACACTGTTCTATAGAAACTCATCCATCTGCAACTGATTTCAAATACCCTTTCTTATAGGGTGAAGCAACAGCTTCTTTCTCTGAGTTCCAGTGAGGCCACTCTCATCCTATTTAGAATCATTTGTTCAGCCTGCCTACCTTTGCATTGTGAGCTCTTTGAGAGGCTGGTCCATACCTGAGACTCCTCAGAAGTCACAGGCCCAGATCAGGGCCCCTGAGAGCCCCCAAACGTTTGCTGAATGAATGATTTCACAATTACAAATTAAACTGTAAGATGACGGATGAACGCTGAAGGTAATTTCTGTGAGATTTGAAATATGGAGAGACTTGAGAGGTAAATTGAGGGCAGGACTGTAATCTCACTTCATACTGTATGACACAATTCACAGAACACTTCGGTGAGCATTATTGAATGGCATATTCACCAGAACGTTGAAAATTAGCCTGTTATCGATCATGAAACTGAAGACAACTAGCTACTGGTACAGCCTTATTCAAACGGAATTGGTGGAGACCAGCTAATCTAAGTACAAATATTCTTTCTAAGGTATTGCAAATTTTATCACCATTTTATTTATTGCCTAGATATGTTTCTGCCATCTATTTCTTTATTCTCTTCCCCACATCCTTCGCTCTCAACATTATAGAGACAGGTGAAAGAAAACAGCCATAAAGCTTCAGTTCTACTCTTGGATTCGTTACCCACATGGCCCCTGTCCCCTCTAATATTCGTACTTCCTCGGTATTTGCAAGAATCGAAGTATTAAAGACATGCATATAAAATGTATCGTAAGCCTTAACAAAGTATAATACATGTTATCTTTTAATATGTGAAGGCAACATCCAGGGTGCCATTAAGCGATGAATATACTTGGAAGGAATTGTCAGGAATAGCAAATCTGATGGCTGCAAGGGACTCAGAGCATGCCCAGAAACCAGTGTCCCCTTTCTGGAGAAACATGCCTTTGGAAAGCACACTAGACGAAAAATGGGTAAGAAAATAGCTTGGGAACTTGAATTCTCTGAGTCCTATGGAAGGGTGGATAAGTATGACCTCGGTATGTGAGGCGGACTTTGGATGGGCCTGCATTTAAGCTGGGCTAAGCTGAGACTGAAGTTAGCACTGGAGCTTCGGGCAAATCCTGTACATTCTCTGAGTGCCCAAATGCTCGTATGTAAAGTGAAGATATGGAAACATCACTCATATATTGTTTGAGAACATTGAATTAAATTTAAAACACGTGACACATGCAACTTGTCCAATAAATACATCTGTGATAATAGCAACCACACTTTATTGGTGTTGTGTGCCCAGGCCTTTACTCAATGCCTAACACATAATCTGCACTCCATAAATATTTTATGAATGATTACAGGTTGGCAAATTAAACCAGGTAATGGGAAGATCTAGAAACGAAAATTGAATCAGTCATCTGTAGTGAGTGTGGAGTCTTCATCTTCTGAGCCAATAGTTAACCAAGTAAAATACCAGAGTACGCAAAAGGACAGGTGATCATTTGATGGGAGGAGATTGTGTTATATGACAAAATGGGAACTAACACTCCACACCCCACCAACCTTGCTCACCTGCCCTTCTCCAGCTCAGAACTCAGGAGAAAGGAGATGGACGTGAAGATGTACAGCCTATGAGAAAGAAACGGCTGTGTGTACCAAGAGGTCAGCGAGTCCCAGGATGATGACTACCTTTGTAAGTGACCCTCACTAAGAAGTGTGTTATGATACAATAATTTCATCCAGTCGTTTCGTCCCCAAATCATCCCCTTCCTCTAGTGACCTGGAGTACAGGATTGATGGTCTCAATGATGTCAGTGCCAGACTCCCTCTGAAGCTCTTTGTGTCCACGAACATGCGCTGTGCCTTCCCTAACCCCTGTTGCTCTCACCTCCGGATTGTGAGAAGTGTCAGAACTTCTTCATCGACAGCTGTGCTGTGCATGGGCCCCCTACATTTGTAAAGGACAGTGCAGTGGACAAGGGGCATCCCCACCGCTCAGCCCTCACCCTGCCCCCTGGGTTGAGAATCGGGCCATCCTGCATCCCTGAGGCTGGGCTTGGAGTATGGAATGAGGCAGCTGACTTGCCCATGGGTCTGCACTTTGGCCTTTATGAAGGACACATCGCAGAAGATGAAGAGGCAGCCAAAAGCAGATACTCCTGGCTGGTGAGAAGTCTTTACTTCTTCCACTGTCCTCTGCCTTCCCACATTCCTTCTGAGGCCTGGAGGGACCTCACCTCTTATTTAGTAGACAGGGAGGGGACAATACGGTGAGCTCTGGGTACTGAGTGGACTTTACATGAACACAGAGCTCCTATTTAAGGATCGGAAGATAAGTGAGAGCAAAGTGGTACAGACAAAAAGGAGTGGCCCCTCCCTTGTGTGGGGCTCCCGCTCTGATTGGACAGACAGACTCGGATGTGCAGATGATGAGTAAGAAAAATATCATGTCACAACTGACAGCTTTGGTGACAGTAGGGTAAAATAATTCTTCTGATTGTTACCTCCCCATGAAAAAAAAGTAAAAGGTCTTTAACTTCTTTTCTGAAACACAGATCGCCAAAGGGAGAAACTGCTATGAGTATGTGGATGGAAAGGGCAAATCCTGGGCCAACGGGATGAGGTGAGGTCAACAGGTCTCCGAGTGCCACAGGGGACTCTCATCCCCCACAAGCCCATGTACCTTTCTCTCTCATCCTGCCTCCGTCAGTGGTCTCCCTTAATGCTTTTTTCCCCTCTTTTTCACGGTGTTCTTTCATTTCAGGGGACATTTAGAAAAAAGTACACCATATGTCCTCAAAATATAAAGCTCTCTGCTAGACGCAATGTGGGCACTGGAAAGGACCTTGAAGAGCCTAGATTCACCAGGGACGCTGGATTACACTTTAATGTACCAAATGAACATTAATGAAGCACTTACTATATTCCAGTTTAGGTGAAGGAATACATTACCTAAACAGATCATACAGCACGTGTCCTTATGAAGGATTTTTCTTTTTTAATGCAGGACACTGAGTCAGTTTGAATTTTATTAAAGATTTTTGTTTGTTTGTTTATTTATTTATTTATTTTTAGAGAAAGAGTGGGAGAGAAACATCTATGTGTGGTTGCCTCCTGCGCACCCCACAATGGGGACCTGGCCTGCAACCCAGGCATGTGCCCTGACTGGGAATCGAACCTGCGACCCTTTGGTTTGCAGGCCCGCGCTCAAACCACTGTGCTACCCCAGCCAGGGCCTTATGAAGGATTTCTTACAGGCAGACATAAAACAATTGCTTTTAGAAGCATTTAACTATAATTTCTAGGAAGAGCGCAGTGTCAAGATAGCACAAACCAAAGATGACCTAATAAACCTGTGAGGGCAGCAAACCATCCCAGCCTAACTTAAGCTAGAACTGGCTTCTGAGGCCTGCAGAGGAATGGTCATGGGCCCCTTTTCTTGAGAGGGACTCTCTTTTATCAGGGTTAACAGAACGTGAATCAACTGTTACTGTTCTGTTTCATTTTAATAAGACAAAAAGACCTTCCATTTTCTATAGTAACCTTGGGCGGGCAAGTGAATGGTATCCTCAATAAAGTGTACAGGGGGTTGGAGAAAGGCCTCTCAAGAGGAAAGAGACGTGGGCTGAGTACTGAATAATTAGTGAGCTGATGTGGAAGCACAGCCCTAGAGATCAAGCACCAGGTTCTGTAGTATGAAACAACTTGATTTACAGTTCAGACAAGCCGGACATCACCAGGTATTAGGGCTCATTCGAGCAGAAGCTAGGTTTGGAACTGGGTTTTACAAAATGGTATTGGGCAGCATTAGCACTGCAAGCAGGACTTGGAGATAGGCATTCACAGGACACACTGACAGACGCTCAGACACTGAACAGAAGGTTCCCCGGGAGCACTAGGGGCGGTGGGTAACATCAGCCTGAGGGCCTTAAGAATCGGTGAGGAGCTGGCCATGGATGTAACAGGTAGTGGGAACTCATCACTGATTTTCTTTCCCTCCATCTGCCTCAATCCCAGGTATGTGAACTGTGCCCGGGATGATGGAGAGCAGAACCTGGTGGCCTTTCAATACCGCAGGCAGATTTTCTACCGAACCTGCTGGGTCATGGGCCCGGGCTGTGAGCTGCTGGTCCCGTATGAGGATGAGTATGGCCAGGAGCTGGGTAGCAAGTGGAAAAGAGCTTGCGGCCAAGAGAGATGAGCCCCACTGTTCTTCAAAACAGAAACAAAGAATTCTCCATAGAAATGTTCATGATCCAACACCTAAGCAGAGTAAAATCCACTCTAAAGTCAGTAAAGTTTCAAACCAGATGCTTCAGAAATTCACAATGCATTCATATGCCTTTGACTCTTGGTCAAAATTTTTATATTTTTCATTTTAAAAATATTTCATACACAACCGCAAAAAATGCCAAAAGGCTGAGAGACAAAAAAGAAACGTTTTCAAGCACTAACCAGCTCTGTCACCAAAGCAGTTTTTCTGACACTTTTATAGCTGTTTCTGCTTAATTTTCCTCCATACTTCTAAATAAAATAAAACATTTTTGTTTATACGCATTCATTATTTTTTAAAGATTTTGGCCTAGCTGGTGTGACTCAGTGGATTGAGTACCAGCCTGTGAACCAAAGGGTCACCAGTTTGATTCCCAGTGGGGGCACATGCCTGGGTTTTGGGCCAGGTCCCCAGTAGGGGACACATGAGAGGCAACCACACATTTATATTTCTGTCTAACATGATGTTTTCGAATGAAGTTGTACACAAGCCATGGTATCCACCACAACCGCAACCCCTAACCCCAACCATGCCACGCACCAGACGCCAGACCTGGTGTCCAAAGCCTGTCCCTGATTCCAGATGCCTGACTCTGGACATCATACCACAGAGAACAGCGTGTCCTCCTATTTAAACCTGTGAGTCCTTGAAATGTAATCATGTAATGTCTAAAACCATTAAGCAGATTTCTGTGACACAAGTTATATTCAATCAAGCAAATTAAATAATGCAGTGAATAACACACAGAAGACCTGAAATGCATGAGGCAGCTGCTGGCATATCAAGGCATACCCTTCCAAAGCAAAACTGATGAAAGTAAAGGAGTAAATGTGATGTCCTCCTGATTAAAAAATTGTGGGTAGCAGGAGAAGCTATTCGCAGAGTAAGAAAACCACCCACAGAATTGAAGAAAATGGTTGCACATTGTACTTTAGGTCAGACTCTTTCTTCCACACAAGGAACTTGATGACTCATCAGTGAAGAGACACCTATATTATTTTATACATTTTATTTATTTTTAGAAAGGGGGAGGGAGAGAAACATCAGTGTGTGGTTGCCTCACACACCCCCTGCTGGGGATCTGGCCTGCAACCCAGGCATGTGCCCCAACTGGGAATCGAACTGGAGATCCCTTTGGTTTACAGGATGGTGCTCAAGCCACTGAACCATACTACCCAGGCAGACATCTATATATATTTTATTTTATTTTAATTGTTCTTGTACCGTTTTCTGTCTTTTACTCCCATTCCAGCCCACCCCCCAGCCCTCTCCACCTCCCTTTCATTTCCACCCCCCCAGTTTTTGTCCATCTGTCCTTTATACTTATTCCTGTAAACACTTCCCCCTTTCCCCTGAAATTCCCTCCCCTCTGCAGACATCTGCATTTTTAAAAAACTTGAATAGTCTCTTCTAATGAGAAGATATTCATAGAAGTGGTAAAAAAAAAAACAAAACAAAACAGAAGATGTTTGATGACTATATCACGGTACAATATCCCTTCCTGGACACTACAAAGGTTATAATGAGAAAGCAAACCTGAGAAATGTTTATGATCACAAACAAAAATTAGAACGATTGACCATTTCTTTCATAAATAAAATATTGCAGACCTTTTCTAAAACGGTGTGAAAGTTCCTCAAAAAACATTACTGTGTTCAATAACTCCACGTCGAAACACATACCTAAGAAATTGAAGACAGATATTATAACAAGCTTACACATGATTATTCATAACAGCACTGTTAACAAGAAATGAAAAGTACAAAGTATTCAAATGTCCATCCACAAGTAAATGAATACACAAAATTTGGTTGTTGTCACAAAAAAAGGTACCGGGCCCAAGGCAGGTTTGCCCTGGCAAGGACTCAGGTGTGTAGATTCTTCACTTCCTGCAGTAAAAATGTCACAACACAAAGCTAGGGAAGTTTGAGAGTTTGTATATTGCATCTCAGGACAGTGAAACAAAGAAAGGGCTTCAGACAGAAGAGGTGAAATCACAGCAACAAGAGTCAGCATGGAGGGCACCGCTTCTGGGGCCCATCTGCACAGAATACTCAGCTCTCCAGGGGTGCCCTTTGACATGCTGATGCCACAAAGCCAGCACACAGTGATCAGGGTCCTTCTCTGGGGAATTTCTCCTTCAGGAAAGTCACCAGACAAGGGCTGGGACTGAGGGGGGTCTTCCCCTGCGTGGACTGAAATGGGTAAACCATTTGCTCTCACATTTCCTTGCTTAGGGAAGATAAGATCCTCAGACTTACTACTGGGCTGTACATCACTGTCCTTATTGAGCTACCAAGCTCAGTTTTCCCATTCCACTTGCCAAGGAAATTTTCCTACTTTTTTTACTAATCTGCTTCAACTCCATACACTTGGGGATTCACATTGGCAATGAATTTCACACAATGATCATCTGTTGACAGATAGCAGACACCAGAGGCAAACTCGGGATCCTGGACACGGACCTTTGACTCTGAAACCTGGACCCTGGAGCGGACCCAAACCGAGAGAGACCAGGACTCCAGGCCCAAAGCCCCAAACCCGAAGCCGTGGGCCCTCACCCAACCCAGGTCATGCAGTCCAAAGGCCAAACACCAGATGCCAGGGACTGACATCGGACTCCTACAATGCCAGACTCCATACACCAGAACCTAAATCTTCATCTGCACATGGACCCTGAATGAGACCCCAGGACACAAAGCCACATCCTAAAAGGTGCAAGACTGCAGACGCACAACTGAATACATTTTGACGCTGAAGCACAAGCTCTGGAAATAGAATGCAGATCTACAACCAGGATGCCGTGGCCAGAATTTGGAGTTGGGGCCAGACACCGGGCCCCCATTGCCAGAGGCCAGAGGCAGGAGCTGAACCAGATCTTCACACTGTAAAAAAACCTGTGATTCAATAAGGTAAAACCCTTGTCTCACCAAATGCAAACTTCACAATTTTACCAAACCCAGCAGCAATAGGCCAAAAGACAGAGTGAACAAAAAGGATGCTGACCTTGGAGGCAGACGTCCATGATCTCTCTCAGCTGCAACAGGTTCAGGAGTTGGCACTCTCTCACTACTCATTCCACACTGCTAGCTTTTCAAAACTGTGGGGAATTAAAAAGGGATTATGTTCCACAAACCTTGTCAGCTCTGACACCTGTGGGATCATAATTACAATAACATTATCAGATCAATACAAGATATTCAACATTTAATACATGCATAAGTACAAATGAATACTGGACAATGAGGTGATATCAGGTATATAGGACCTTTGGGAGTATGGGGAAACAGGGTCTTACAGCAGTAAAATGGGTGATAGGAAATTTATGACAAGTGCAGCCCTCATGGAATGAACTAATAAACTCTTCCAGATCTCATTAACATAGTCATTCAGTTGAGAATAGGTTCCTTTGCTAAAATTGTTACATCTTGTGGCAACAGCAGCAGCCACAGCCTGAGAGAGCGACCAGCTGCCAGGAGGGCCTTGTGTCACCCACAGGGGGTCAAAGGACTGGGAGTCTGTCCAGTGCAGTGCACAGAGAGAATAGATAATTCGCTAAACTCAATGACTTTTCCTGCTGGCCTGCATGAAGCTGTTATTCCCAGGTGACACATGAGAGGGCAGCAGAGAGCCACACTTGGGACAGTTTTCAAAAGTACCATCCTGTGTTCAGGCAAGTTTTAACAAATTTCAAAGGACTGAAAGGATACACAGTCTGTTTCTGTCTGTCATTGCTGTTAATATAGAAATCAGGAACAAAAGGTAACTAGTAAGTTCTGATATTTAAAAGTTGCTAAATACATGTCTAAGTAACACTGCAATCAACATTCATTGATACTCTCCTCCAGTCCACCACTTTTCCTGCTGACCAGCCACTAACATGTTATTCACAACAGGCCCACGAGGTGGCAGCAGAGATGCACGCTTGGAACACTACTATTTGCTTGGCCAAAAGGTTCATTCGATTTTTAGGTAAAAACACAAAAATATTTTTTGTTTTCAGCAGTAATTTCATTGAACAACGTATTCACCATTTTGTCCCACTTCTTCAGTCTTTCAGGCATCTTCCTAATTCCATCTTCCCAAAAGTTTTTATCTTTTGGCCAAGCCAATAAAAAGCCAGTTTCAACAAGCATCACAGCATTGAAATTATATGCAGTATGTTTCCTAAGTGCTCCTATGGCACTTAAGCTAGAATTCACTAACACTGAGTGGCTGGAAAGCCCTTCTATTTGGTAGTTATATAATATACTTCTACCTAACCTCAAAAATAAAACAGGTTGAATTACAAAATAAACTGAATGGGGATAAACATATTACATACCAAAACTTATGAAAAACATCTTCACCCTTCCATGCACAGTATCAAAAATAAAGCTGTAAATACACAAGTTTTGCTCCCATACTTATAACCTAAAATAGTAAAGGAAATCCAGAGAAAGTAGACAGAAACGTGCACATTCACATTTCTGCAAGTGGATTATACAGAAAACGATAGCAGTTCTTTTTAACTATTCAGGTAGAATTTCGAATACATGTTTTCTCATTGTTTAAGCAGCAGCAAAGTACACTAAAAATGCTTTTTAACCACACTTGGGACTTTTTAAAACATGAGTATATTTAGCTATAAAGCAGGTTTCAAAAAATGTCTCACAAACTATGTTGATTGCTCTTTGCCATTTATCTGGAAAACAGTCCCAAGAAAACTACAAAGTCCCTATATTTAGATGTTTTCAAATACACTTCTAAATACCTTCCCAAAATAAATCACAGTCAGAGAGGAAAATAATTCGCATAGAAAAATAATAAAAATACTGCATACCAGACCAAGATATTTCTGGTTTCAAAAATGGTAACAGCTTCAAACTGTTTCTCAACCAAAGGTGACTTTGGCCCCCAAGGGGACTTCAGGCAATGTCCTGAGCCATTTAAGATAGTCCTCAGGGGAAGGGAAGCCAGGCTGCTGGCAGTGAATAGAGCGATTGGATGCTAATAAGCACTTACAATGCAGAGGGCAATCCCCCAGGACAAGGAATTCTCTGGCCCAAAAGGTCCATAGTGCTGAGAATGAGACACCCTACTCTGTATCCTGAAGACTCCATTAGAATACAAACAGCATGTCCCTTTGCATCCTGGATCTGAAAGGCTGCCTTTCTTGGCACAGGAAGCCTGAACCTGAAACTTAAAGAACAAAAAATGCCAGCCATCTGACAAATCTCAGGGAGAAGTGTCCTAGGCAATAGCTCAGGAGGCAAAGGAAGATCTGTCCACTTAGGAGACCAGATCCCGCTGTGATTAGACAGAGCAGTCACCTGAAGATCCCTGCTTCTTTCCATGGCTCCTACATCACTTTAGTAACTGATCCGTAATGTCACTTAGAACAAACGGCCTTCCTCTTTTAGATTCCAGATTTCACCATCTCAAGTTTTCCTCTTTGAAAATGTGGACATTTGCTACTACATTCTGTGTTCCTCAGATTAACTACCCAGGGCACATTTCCTGTCACAAAATATTTCTGATTTCTAGAACACCATGCTTCCAGACCCTAAACTCATTTAAAATGCTGAGAAAGATGTTACTCTTTTATTTATTCATTAACATATTCATGACTAACAAAGACAATTTTTCTAGCCCCTCATGTTACCTCACTTCCTGTTTTATTTCAAGCTTTAAGTATCTCTAGGTCACATACAGCTACAACCATGTAATGATTGTGAGGAGCAACAATTTGCACGAGAGCATGTTTACCTTTGTAACTCATGAGAATCAACCGAAAAGTATCACAAATAGAATTTAGTGCAGTGATGGGAAAATAACATGCAGAAGTAAATATGTAGAAATAGTAAATTAAATATATATATTTTAAACAGCTCCATAACAACAAAACAGGTAAAAAACAAACAAACAGACCCTGGGAATAAACTAACAACAATGTACAGGATCTCTGAACGAAATTCAAAATTGCTATGCAATAACAGAAACTTTACCAAATGAAAAATATCATCTTGTTTTTGGGGTTAAAAAATGAGTATCATTGTATAGCCATTTACCAAAGTAATCTATAACTGAAATACAATGTAGATAAATATAGAAAAGTGGTCCCACAGGAAGTACTCAGTTACATGGGGACCGGACACATGTGCCCCAGAAACAGTATCCAGTACCCAGGCCGTATCTGCCCCCCAACTCCCTCACCTCACAGCCCCCACGCAGGTCACTTCCTGCCCTTGGACTGCCTTGCTTGCATCACCTTAGGTCGTGAGCATCACCTCGTGACCACGGCGACCAGACAGCAGTGTCTAACCTCCAGGCTGAGCAGTCGCATCTCTCCGCCAGAACTGCCTGCCCCTCACGCCTGCCAGCCTCAACTTGCCTCCCCCCAGCCCCGCCCACATTTCTGGCCCCCTCTCACCTCCAGCCCAGTTCGGATTCTGACCTTAGGCCCCACTCCTTATCTGTACGTTTCAGTTTTAGTGGTCCATGTAAACAAAACCAGGCAGGAATCAAGTAGGCTTGTGGACATGCGGTGTAGTGAAGAAATACATTAATGATGTATACTTTATAAAGTTAAAGACAACTCTGAAAAAGAACTTGTTCGGACAATGAAAAGAAACACAAACTGGGAGAAAACATGAATTACCTAAAACATGGGGTGAAAAAACATCGAAAAGGAAAGAATGGGAAAAGATAAACAGGATGGTGCAGAAGCAGCTTTACAGTTATTCACACGGAAAATAATGTCATGATTATGAAATAATAAGACAACGATAAACTGTGTTTCTCGTTTTCACAACTCTAAACCTGCCTTTGCCACACGCTGTCTTATGCAAACACAAACCACATGAAAATTACATAATAACATGCAGTGGACTTCCAGGTAAAAAGCAGGACTAGAGATGAAGAGCACTTCCTATCCATGAGTTTCATGGACCAGGAAGATCCAAATTCATAAACAATGTCATAAACTTAAATTACATAGAACAGAAACACAAACAAAAATGTGTCATCATAATACAGTTAACAAACCTCTCTCATCAGGAATACAGCATTCCTCTTTCAGAAACAAGAGACCACCTCAAAAAGTTCAGTAAGGATGTAAGACACACCGTGAGCGGCAAACTGGATTCAGCATTCACAGACGACCGACTCTGCACAGCTTTTCCTGCGGACCGGCCCTGAGGTGTTATTCCCAACATGACCACAAGACGGCAGCAGAGATGCATGCTTCGAACGCTTTTTACATTGACCGTAATGTAACGAAGCGAATTTCAAAAAAAATCAAAGGAATGAACTTACTATCTGAAGTATGTTTCTTGCTCTCATTGTAGATAATCTAGAAATGAGTTGCAAAAACTAACTAGAAAGTTCTTACACTAAAAGTTATGAAATACACTTCTAGGTAACCCTCAAAATCAATCACAGTTGGAGTTAAAAAATCATTTCAACTGAGTAATACTAAAATACATTAAAAACCTATGGGAAAACATAGGGATACATCCACACATTGGGGAAAACAGCTGAAAATTCATGGGTTCTGCATCCATAGGACAAACCCGGAAACATAAATTAAATCCTGAGAAAGTAGAAGAATGGCAATATGGAAGGAGAGATGTCTGGAAGGGTATATACTTAAAACAATTGCAGTGATTACCTGTTGGGTGGGATTTTGAAATAATTTTTATTTTTCTCTATAATTTAAGTAAGCTGCCACCAAAAAGGCAGTCTCACTCTAGGGAAGAACAAAAAAAAGAAGGTCCGAGAGGAAACCTTGGCATAATTTGAGAATGAAAATACCCTAGACTGCTGTGGTGACAACACCAGTGTCATTTTCTCTGCTCTCCCAGACTGATCTCCTTGCTCAGAAGGGCCCCTTTTCCAAACTGTGCTTCCTTGTGTGCAAATGCAGCCAAACGGAGAGGAAATGACAGGACTAGACCAGAATGGGCAGAGAAGCACTGGGCAGCACAGCCTGAGGGGGAACTTGCCTCGGGGCTGCCTGACTTCAGGGTCCCCTCACAGCCAAGACACTTCACACCTGAGCAGATGCACTACTGAGCTGACCCACACAGGTGCTGCTGCATGAGTGACCTGTGACAACACTGAGCTTCATAACAGCCATGCTGCACTCACAGCCATTAGTATCAAAATGGAGCTATTTGCACTAAATACAGTTTCCTTCTTCCCCACACCCCAACTCTGGAACTCCAGCTGGCATTGAATTGCAGCCAACAACCATCACTTCACAGACACCAGATGCCACAGACAGACTCAGGACCGGACACAGGCCCTGGAGTCCAGAACCTGGGCCCCAGAGCGGACCCAGAACCGAAAGCTGAACCCCAGACCCTAGCCCCAATCCCAAAACTGTCCCCATGACCCAGGCCAGACCATGGACGCTGAATGCCAGACCCCAGACACCAGACACTGATGGCAAATGCTGGACACCAGATTCCACACATCGGACCCTAGAGCCAGAGCAGCACACGGACCCCACACTCCAACCCAGGACACAAAGCCACATCCAAAGAAACTCCAGAGCCCAGACACACAGACACAGATTCAACCCCAAGCCACAAACAGAACCCAGATCTGTAACCGGGACCCCACAGCCGGACTCCAGAGCTGGACAGTGGAGCTCAGTTGCCAGATGCAGGAGCAGAACCAATGTAAACAGAGCCAGGAACCAATAAAGAACATCTCTCACTTTCTAAATCCAAGCAGCTGGCCTCAGAAATAGTTTTTCATGCCGATGTAAGTGTACAAGGGAAGAAAATAACTCCCAGCACCGCTAAATTATACCAAGCCCTGCAGAAATAGACCAAGAAGACTGATGGAGCAAAAAATAACAACAGTGCTTACTCTTGCAGGGAGATGTCCATGATCTCTCAGAGGCTACACTTTCCAGAAGTTTGTGTCCTGGCCATGAATGTCACATGGCCAGGTCACCAACACTGTGGGGGATTAAAAAATTATTTTTGTATTACCTTCTAAATTCTAACAGCTGGGATAACAATCAAATTCACATAATCCGATTAACAGAAGGAAGTCAACATCTGCTACATGGGCAAGAGGAATTCATATTAAAATGAATACCAAACACAATGAGGTAATATTGAGTATATAGGGTATTTTGGAAAATGGAAGAACAGAGTCTTACATTTCAAAGGTGAAGTAGGGGACATGCAGGTAATTTAGAGAAAAAGGCAGCACACCTGCCAGGTTCATTTATGTTGGGCAACTCCCACAACTTTAAGATGAATGGAATACGGTAAGAGGGTCAACTAGCTCTTGCTAGGAGTCTTACTGTCTGAAGCTGAAGTGATTGTGCTGAAGCTCTCTTCCTAAACCAAACTGGGGGAACTAAAACTCTTAGGAAGAAATGAGACGACAATCCTAAGTAATTGCTCAGTCTTCCCTTTCCTAATAGCCAGTTTACCATCGACATGCCAAGTGCAAAGTGCTGGCCCTCTTCGTGACCGCCTCTGAAACTGTACATAGAAGTTGTATATCCACACGCTACATTAGTACATTGTTCCATATTTCACTGATATTATCATTCAGTTTTCAGAATCAGTGACTTTACTTAAATTGTTAAATCTCACTTAAGTAAATGGTGACTCCCAAAATTCACCTCGGATGAAACACCTGACTGCTTGCTTCCGTGGTGGGGAAATTATCTTTTCCTGTGACCTCCAGAATCTTTGGGCTGGTCTAACAATCCAACAGGTGTGACACAGATGAGCGAATGAAAATGGCCAAGTGCAAGACGTACACAGCCAGGAGAACCTCACTCACAGGACAGAGTCGGAAACCCCACACACAGAAGAGCATAAACGAGGCAGCGATGATGTGAGGGGCCGTGGTCATTTTCTATGACAAAGATATCTCCTTAGATCTGCGGGAAATATTTGAGATGTAATGAAAGGTGTTGGAACAACTGAATGGGGAAAATGTTCGGCCCCTACATTACATTCTCCACCAAAATCAATGCTTTAATTGATTTTAATAGCCACTCATAACTCACAAAAAACACTGAGAGCTATCTGAAACATACCAAGAGATCTAAAGTGAAAGAATGGGAAAATGTACTATATGAGCATTAACCAAATGAAAATTATAGAACATATAGTAGACTCGAAGGCAAAAAATACACCACTACTACAAATAAAGAGGAGTACTTCATATCAGTAAGTTCTATGTACTAGTTAGTTCCAAATGTTTATTCACTTAATAACATAAACTCAAAATTATATAGAACTGAGCTACATGGAAAATACACAAATTAGTAATCACATTAGGAGATTTAACCAATTTCCATCATTCAGGTTCAGTTTTAGAACCAATGAAGACCACAAAAAATAGTAAAAATATTTTTAAAATAACATGAGAGCAAATGACATTCAATGTGCATAAGTACTTCACTACACCCCAAAACGGCAAATTACAGATGCTTCCCAATGTTGGAACCAGGAAAATAGCTAAAGGACTGTCCCTGTGAGATTTGGCTCTCCAAGGACAGAGAACAAAGAACTTGAGGCGGATTACCATTTAAGGAGATGTTTGGGTTTAAATTTCCCATTCCCCAAACCCTGCAACGCATAGATCCCACGTGCTAAAAGATAGCCAATAGCTAACAGCCACATCTGCTTCTGTGAAATGCTTGCTTGCTTGCGTCTATAAAAAGGCTTATCTATAAGCGTTAGGCGCGGCTCTCGTCTGTAGCTCTTCTGAGCATTGTGTCTCCGGACACTCTGGGAGTCCGCCCCTGCGCAGGTTAAAACTTTTGGCCAATAAAAGTAACATCTCTGAATCCTGAAAGTTCCCGAACATCTGTTTCTCGCGTCGGCGGATGCAACACCCAACACCCTGGGAATTCTTTTAACAACTAACCATATTGTGATATAAAGCAAGTTCCAACAAACTTTAAAGGACTGAAATTTATATATATAGATATGCACACACACATACACACACATATACACACATATATGTGTATATATTCATGTATATATATTTCTTGCTCTCACTGCCATTAATCAAAGAATCAGTAGCAACAGATAACTAGAAGGTACTTATATTAACAAATTATGAAATACACTTATAAATAACCACCCAAAAATAAATCACAATTGGAGTTAGAAAATAATTTTCATGGAATAATACTAAAAACACTTCTTACCAAGGCAAGATCACTCAGGTTCCAAAGATGACCACAGCTCCAAGATCAGTGGTTTTCAACCTCGGGTTGACTTTGCCCCCAAGGGGACATTTGGCACATTGTATAGAGACCTTTCAGATTGTCCTTGGGGTGGAGTTAAGGTGGGAGTTACTGGCACACACTGAGCAGAGGTCAGGATTGCTAATAAGTACCTACAATGTGGAGAAAAATCCCTCAGGAGAAAATATTATCCATTGTAATGAGAAGCCCTACTCTATATGGAGCAGGATGGAGAGTCCATTAGAATACAAACAGCATGTGAATTTGCACCCTAGATCTGAAATCGCACCTCTGTTTGGACAGGCAGCCTGGAGGCTGAGAGCTAAAGAGCAGCAACAAAAATAAGTAAACATGTCAGTCATGTTGCAAGGACTGGGGAGGAATGTCTCTGGCTAAGAAGGCACCCGCGAAAGCTCAGAAGCCAAGGAAGGTATGACACCTTAAGAGACTGAACCACACTGTGGTAAACCACAGCACTGAGAGTCACTGTCCCTTTTCACTGCCCATAAATCACTCTGCAATAATTCTTACTTAAAAACATAGAATCCATAGTCTTACTCTTTTAGATACCAGAATTCACCATCAAATGTTCTCCTCCTTGAAAGTGTGGACCTTTGCCATATTGTGAGCTCCTCAGATAATCTATAAGGGGCACAATTTTACTTACAAAATACTTCTGATTTCTAGAACACCACTGCTCCAGGTCCTGAACTCATTTACAATGCTAAGAATCATGTGACTATTTTATTTAATTATTCATGAACTTATAACTAACACATTTTTAACTCTTCATGTCTTCATGTTTTATACCAAGCTCTATTTTTCCTGTTTTATACAGCTAAACTAATGTAATTTTATTATTGCATGATATCTTATTTACCTTGACAACTCATGAATATCAACCTAAAGTTATCATAAATAACACAACTTAGTAAATTGTGTGGTAAATAACATGCAGAAATAAATATCTTTTGTATACACAAAGAATAATTTAAAGATATAATCAAAGACAAGAACCAATGGTGCACCCCCAAATCCGGTGTCTTGTCTAGATGATGTGCTCATAAAAAGTGGTTCCAAGGAACTGCTCACTGACACTGGAACCTGAGACTTGTACCTCAAAACAGTCTTTCAAAAAAAAACAACACTCACTGATACTCCACCATAATCAACCACTTTTCCTGCTGACCTGTACTAACATGTTATACCCCAAAACTCCCACAAGATGGCAGCAGAGGTGCACACTGGGGACACACAGTGGCTTGGCCAAACGGTTCGTTTGATTTCTATGTATAAAGCGTTTTATTTTTTTTTTTTAACCTCTTGGGGTAAAATTTATTTTACTTTCTTTATTGTTTAAGGAAGCTGCCACAAACAAAGCACATTACAAGTGATTTTCAGGCACACTTGGAACTTCTAAAAACCTGACTCTATTACACTGTAAGGCAAGTTCCAACAAATGGCACATAAAATCACACTGCATGGAACTCTGACAACCAAAGAATTAAAGAATCAGTCAACCAGACTGGTGCACTGAAACAAAGAAATGTGGTCCAAATGAAAGAACAGAGCAAAACTCCAGAAAAAGAGCTAAGCAATCAGGAGATAGCCAACTCTGTTGGAGAATTCAAAGCCCTTGTAATCAAAATGCTCCCAGAACTGATTGAGCTTGGTTGCAAAAGGAAAGAACAAATGAAGACTACCCAAAGTGAAAGAAAGCAAAATATTCAGGGAACCAACAGTGAAAGAAAGGAAATCAGGACTCAAATCAACTACTTGGAACAAAAGGAAGAAATGAACATCCAACCAGAACACAGTGAAGAAACAAGAATTAAAAAAAAAATGAGAAGCTGAGGAACCTCTGGGACAACTTTAAATTTTCCAATATCTGAATTATAGGGGTGCCAAAAGGAGATGAACAAGAGCAAGAAATTAAAAACTTATTTCAACAAATAATGAAGGAAAACTTCTCCAATCTGATGAAGGAAATAGACCTCCGGGAAGCCCAGAGACTCCCAAAGAAATTGGACCCAAAGAAGAACATACCAAGGCACATCATCATTAAGTTACCCAAGATTAAAGATAAAGAGAGAATCTTAAAAGCAGCAAGAGGAAAGGAGAGAGTTGCCTACAAAAGAATTCCCATCAGGCTATCAGCTGATTTCTCATAAGAAACCTTGCAGGCAAGAAGAGACTGGAAAGATGTATTCCAAGTCATGAAAGACAAGGACCTACATCCAAGATGACTCTCTCCAGCAAAGCTATCGTTTAGAATGGAATGGCAGAAAAATGCTTGCCAGATAAATTCAAGTGAAAGGAGTTTGTCATCACCAAGCCCTTATTATACGAAATGTTAAAGGGAAGTTGAAGAACGCCCCAAACTATGAACCATAAAATGACAACAAACTCACAACTGTAGACAAATGAACCCAAAAGAAAAGAAAAAAATAATGAAAACAAAAATTAAACAAACAACTAGAATAGGAACAGAATCAGAGAAATGGACATCACATGGAGGGATTTCGGTAGGGAGAGGGGAGGGAGGAATAGGGGGAAAGGTACAGGGAAGAAAAAGCTTAATTGATAGGCATAAAATAGATGGGTAGAAATTTAAAAAATGGTATAGGAAACAGACAACTCAAAGAACTTATATGTACAACCCACAGACATGAACTAACAGGGCGGGGGGAAGCTGGAGGGTTGGGGTGCAGGGCAGAGGAGAGATAAAGAGGGAAAAATTGAGAAAAGTTTAATAGCATAATCAATAAAAAAACTTTCAAAATAAATAAAAGTAAATGAAAAATAACAAAATAACTCGCCATGACTGATAGTAAAGATGCTCCGTACCAAAACTTGACAAAGAAATCTTCACCCTTGAATGCACAGCTTAGAAACAGAAGCTGGAAACGCACAAGTTTGGCACCAGGACCAGGAACCTAAAATAGTACACGAAGTCCAGGCAAAGTGGAGAAACGAGCCCGTAGACATGTCCTGAGGGGCACGTCCGTGAAATGAGAGCGCTTATGTTTTATTCTACTTTTTTTTACCTCTTGGTGGAGAATTTCAAATACATTTGACCTCCATGTTATTTAAGGAAGCCGCAATGGAAAAAGCAAAGTACAAACGACTTTCAAGCACACTTGGCACTTGTAAAAACCTGCCTCTATTACACTACAAAGCCGTTCCAAGAAACGTCACGTAAAACACGCTTATTGCTCCCTCGGAGGATATCTGCAGACCAGTCGCAAAGTACCTGCACAGTCCTCACATTTGGACGTCTTCAACTGCGCTTCTAAATAACACGACTATGAAAAGTCAACGATATTCCCCCTGCAATCAACCACTTTTCCCGCTGACCTGCACCGAGGTGTCATTCCCCAAAATGGCCACGAGACGGCAGCAGAGACCGACAGAGGCAACGCATACCCCACTTAATGGCTTGGCTGAAAGGTTCTTTCGCTTTGTAGTGTAAAATGCAATGACTGGCACACTTCATTTTCCTCAAAAATTCTGACTGCACAACGTCATTGCCACTCAGTTCCACTGCCCCCTGCCATCTTTCAGGCAACTTCCCATTCCATCGTCCAAAGCACTGTTACCTTTAGGAGCAAAAAGCTCTTCTAGGTGCCTTCTGCAGTCTTCCAGGAAAGGAAATTTCTCTCCACTAAGAAAAATTCAGAATACCAAACTAAACGGCCATGCGAAGGTGCAAGGTCTGGTGAGCACTGCGGAGGAATCGCGACTGCGCGGCCAGGCTGGAACCGTTTTTCCCTGGTCACCAAAGAGAAACGTGCGCTCCCACCTCATCCTGAAGCTTCCCCGTCTTCTGCTTCAACTCTTTCCCACTGGCAGTGCTTGCAGTTGGACTGGTGGGGCAACACGTGTTGCGAATTTCCCCAAGGAGCTCCTCCCACAGGACGCCCTCTGGCATCACCAGGCAGGCAGCATCACCTCCTTTGGATGAAGGATGCCCTGTGTGGGGGAGCTGCTGATGGTGGTTCCCTCATTTGACCACAATCTCTGCCGTTCCACATTATTCTCAAGTTTCAACGCTTCATACCCCCCTCACAATTTGCTTGCAAGCAAAATGGTTTCCATATATTTCCGTAGAGAACCACATGTGGAAATGAGGTCAAGAAAGATCCCCCTTCCCGCTTAACTTCTGTGGAACCCAAACATCAAAGCGATTAATGTAATCATGCTGGTGCAAATGATTTTCGACACTCGATCTGGATACTTTCAGTTTGTCACCTGTCTCCCACATGACATAGTATGTTCTGTCCTCATTTAACACCTGGACTCGATGGCTCTGAATTGCAAATGGTCTGCCAGACCAGTGGGGCACCTTCGTGTGAGAAATCTTGGGCATAAAACTTCCCAAACCACTTCTGACACATTTCATCACTTACAGCACCTTCTCCATACACACTACAAATCTTTATTTTGGCATTCCGGTTGTGTTTTCACCTTTCTTGAAATGACAAAGCCTAATGTGCCAAAAGTGTTCCTTATGTTCATCCACCTTCAGTATCAAAATGGCCACAAAATCACAATGGTTTTGATGAGTTTTTTTCTTTCAATGCATGTTGGTATAACATGTGTCACAGTACAGTCTAGCCCAACACTTTTGAATGAAGTTAGACAAGTTGGCAAACCAGAGTCACAGGATGGGGTGGGGCAGTGAGGGTTGGGGGGGGCAGGTTTGAACTGACTTTTGGGCCAACCTGGTATAAAAGAAGCTTACACCAGAATCGCATCAGTTACAGTATGTTTTTTGCTCATACATCACTTAAGCTAGAATTCACTGAAAATGGGTGACTGGAAAGTTCTCCTGCTTGATACTTCTGAAATAGACTCCTACAGACCTTCCAAAATGAACACCATGTGAGTTACAAAATAATTTGAACTGAATGATGGTAAAGATACAACTTGAGAACAAAATCTGTACCTTTTAACACACAGGTTAGTCACAAAACCTCAAACTGTACAGAAGTTGCAACCATTTTAGGAACCAAAAAGCATAAATGAAACCAAGACACACTAGAGGGACTGTGCCTCTACATATGTCCGGAAGGGCACGTGCAGGAAATGATAGTGATGTTATTTTATTTTATCCTGTTTTATTTTTTCTATTCTATTCTATTCTATTTCTGGATGGAGAATTTTGAATACATTTTATTTTCCCCTTGTTTAAGGAAGCTGCAACAAACAAAACAAATCACAAACAATTTTCACACTTAGAACGTGTGAAAACCTGACTCTATTACGCTACAAAGCCAGTACAAAAAATGTCCCATAACACACGTTCATCACTCCCTTTTCCCTTAACCTGCACACCACTCACAAGGTAATTGGACAGTGCTGACATTTACATGCTTTGGAATGCACTTGTAAATACCACTACCGTCAAAAGTCATTGATATTCCAGTAGAATCAACCACTTTTCCTGCTGATCTGCACTAAGGTGTCATTCCCAAAAATGGCCACGAGATGGCAGCAAAGACCGACAGTTGGAACGCATGTCCCACAAATGGCTTGGCTGAAAGGTTCCTCCACTTTGTACTGTGAGATGCGACGACAGGCACACTTATTTTCCCTGAAACACGGTGACTGCACAAGGTCGTCACCATTTTTGTTCCACTGCCTTCTGCCACCTTTCAGGTAACTCCACCATTCCATGGTCCCACAACTTTGCTATCTTTCAGAGTAAAGAACTATTCCAGGTGGCTTCTGCAGTCTTCCAGGGAATGGAAGAGAAATTCCAACAGACTGAAGTAATTTGCCAGGGGAAGGTGCAAGGTCCGGTGAGCACTGCGGATGAATCAGGACTGCGCGGCCAGGCTGGGACCGTTTCTCACTGGTCACCGAAGAGAAACGTGCGTTCTCCCCTGATCATGAAGCTTACGTGTCTTCTGCTGACAAATTCCAGACTCTTTCCCTCAGGCGGTGCTTTCAGTTGGTCTGACGGGGAGCAGTACTTGTTGCAAGTAACCTGCTGGATTTCTACAGGGAACGCCTTCTGCAGGACCCCCGCCAGAAACCACCACAAGGGCGACAACGCTTCTGTTGGATGAAGACTGCCCTTTGGAGGGGCTGGTGGTGGTTCCTTTGCTGGCCCTCAATCTCTCCCATCCCGCATTATTCTCATATATCAACAGTTCGTCCTCCCTCACAACTTATTTTGAAAATGGAATGTTTTCCTTACGTCTCTGTAGAGAACCACATGTGGATATGCAGCCAAGACGGGTCCCCCTTCTACCCACTTAACTTCTGCGGAATCCAAACGTCAGGGCGAGTAACCTAACCGTGCTGGTGCAAATGATGTTCAAGGCTTGCTTAGCATACTTTGAGTATGTTGCCTGTCTCCAGCGAGCCATAGCACGGTCTGTCTTCAGTGAACGTCTGCCCCTGACGGCTCACCACTGCACCTGGTCTGCCGGACCCGTGGGGCAACTGCGCACCAGAAATCTCCACAATGAAACTTGAAAATACACTTGTGACACATTCCATCACTCACAGCAATGTCTCCATACACACCACAAATCATTCTTTGCCTCACAGTTGCACTTGTACCTTTGTTGAAATGACAAAGCCTAAGGGGCCAAAAATGTTGCTTATGTTCTTCCCCCTTCAGTGTGAAAATGGCCACACACACATTCTTCAGTTGTGATGAGATTTCTTTAATGCAAGCTGGTGTGACAGCTGTCACGATGCAGTCTAACAAAACGGTTTCGAGTGAAGGAAAGGCAAGTATGTGAGACCAGAGCTAGGTGAAGGGGTGGGGGTGTTGTGGTGGGAGAAGGTGGGGGCTGAACTGACATTTTCACCTGCCCAATTTAAAGCAAGTTTCAATCAGCATCACAGCCTCGAAATCCTATACGATATGTTTTTTTGCCCTCATAGCATTCACTGAGAATGGATGACTGGAAAGTTGTGTTGTTTGGGACTTCTGAAATAAATTTCTACAGAATCGCTGAAGTAAACTGCCATTGGAATTACAAAATGCCTGGACCTGAGTGATGGTGAAGATGCTCGGTAACAAAACTTGAGAAAGAAATCTTCACTCTTGAAGCACTGCTTAGAAACAGAAGCTGGAAATGCACGTGTTTTGCGCCCATACGAGGAACCTAAAATAGTAAACAAAGTCCAGGTGAAGTGGAGAAACGAGCCTGCAGACATTTCCCGAAGGGCACGTACTTACAGTGATGGCGCTGGTATTTTACTTTGCTTTTTTTGTATCTCTTGTAGCAGCATTATATATAAGTTTTACCTGTGCATTGTTTTAGGACGCTGCAACAGACAAAGCAAATTGCAAACGAGTTTCAAGTACACTTGCCACTTGTAAAAACCTGCCTTTATCATGCTACAAAGCCACTTCCAAGAAACGTCTCATAAAACGTGCTTATTCCTCCCTTGGCCACTACTCTGGAGACCGGTCACAACGTGACTGTATAGTCCTGACATTTAGATGATTTTTAATGCATTTGTAAATACCACTGCCATCAAAAGTTGTGGATATTTCACGGGAATCAACCACTTTTCCTGAAGACCCAAACTAACATGTCATTCCCCCAAATGTCCAGGAGATGGCAGCAAAGACCGACACTTGGAACACATACTGTACTACGGGATTGGCCACAGGTTCGTTCGGGTTTTCCGGTAAGATGCAATGACAGGCACATTTTTTTCCTTTTTCTCAACAATGTGACTGGACAGCGGTTTCACCATTTACTTCCACTGTCCTCTGCTATCATTCGGTCAGCTTCACCATTCCATCTGCCCACAACATTGTTATCTTTTGGAGCCCAGAACTCTTCCAGGTGCCTTTTGCAGTCTTCCGCGGACTGGAAGCTTTTCTCCACTAAGAGAATTTAGGGAAGGCTGCTAAGTACTTGGCAGTGTGAGGATACAACGTCTTATGAGCCCTGCGGATGAATCTGGACTGCCCAGCCAGGGACCGTTTTCCCCGGTCACCAAAGAGAAACGTGCTTTCTCGCCTTTTCCTGATGGACGATTACGCGTCTTCTGCTGCCAAATTCAGGACTCTTTCCCTGCAGCGGTGAGCTCCGTTGGTCCAATGGGGAGCAGTACTTCTTAGACGTAACCACCTGGTTTTCAGCAAGGAGCTCCTAGGACCGGACTGCCTAGTGCTCCCACCATGCACACAGCATGGCCTTCTCTGGATGCAGACCACACTTCGCAGTGGCTGCTGGTGGTTCCCTTCATGTGCCCACGATCTCTCCCAATCCACATCAGTGTCAAGTATCAACAATTCACCCCCTTCTCCACAATTCGTCTTGAAAACGCAACGTTTTCCTCGAGTATCCCCAGACAATCTGACGTGAAAATGTGGTCAGGCAGGGATCCCTCCTCCTCCCCTCTTAACTTCTATGAACCCAAACATCAAAGCGATTGATGTAACCGTACTGGTGGAAGTGATTTTCAACGCATGCTTAGGGTTTTTTGAGTATGTCACCTGTCTCCCACAGGGCATAATGTGGTCTCCCCTTGATGAACGTCTGGACTGGATGGCTAATGACTGTGACTGGTCCATCCAACCTGTGGGGAACCCTCACACGAGAAATCTCCAATGAGAAACTTTGCAAACCACTTCTGACACGTTCAATCCATCCCACCACCTTCTCCTACGTGCCACAAATCTTGTATTCCATTTAACTGGCATTTTAACCCTCTCGATATGCCACAGTGTCGTGTACTGAAAATATTACTTCTATTCATCCATCTTCAGTGTGCAAATGGCCACACACTCAACAGTTCTGATGAGTTGGGGGTTTTTTTATGCACGCTGATAGGACTCTGTCATGATACAGTTTAACCAAAGGTTTTCTAATAAAGTTAAAGACAAATACGTGAACAAGAATCACATGATGGGAGAGTGAGAGTGGGGGTGGTGAGGGACCAAACTGACTTTTTGGCCAACCCGGTGTAAAGCAGGCTTCGACCAGCATTGCAGCCTTGAAATCATATACAATTTGTTTTTTGCTCTCATAGCACTGAAGCTAGAATTCACTGAAAGTGGGTGACTGGAAGTTCTGTTGTTTGGTATTTATGAAACAGACACCTAAATAATTTCCAAAATGAACCATTTGAGATGCTAAATAACTTTAACTGAAATATGCTTAATGTACTGCATACCAAAACTTGAGAAAGAAATTTTCACCCAGAAATACACATGTTAGAAACAGGAACTGGAATGTACCAGTTTTTGCGCCCACATGAGGAAACTAAAATAGTCAAGGACATCCAGACAAAAAAGAGAAAAAGCCCTGGCTGGCGTAGCTTAGTGGATTGAGCGCGGGCTGTGAACCAAAGGGTCACAGGTTCGATTCCCAGTCAGGGCACATGCCTGGGTTGCAGGCCAGGCCCCTAGTGGGGGCCACGTGAGAGGCAACCACACATTGATGTTTCTCTCCCTCTCTTTCTCCCTCCTTTCCCCTCTCTAAAAATAAATAAATAAAATCTTAAAAAAAAGAGAGAGAGAAAAAGATCCCCAAGACATATCCCTAAGGCCACATACACAAAATGGTGACTTTTATTTTATTTATAAATTTTATTTTACATTTTCCACCATGGTAGAGAATATTGAACAAACTTTACTTTTATCGTTGTTTAAGGAAGCTGCAACAGACAAAGCAAATTACAAATGATTTTCAAGCACGCCTGCAACTTGTCAGAGTCCGACTTCATTACGCTACAAAGCCAGTTCCAAGAAACGTCACATCAAACGCATTCATTGCTTCCTTTGCCCTTAACCTGCAAACCAGTCACAAGGTAACTGGACAGGGATGATATTTAGACGTTTTCTAATGCATTTGTAAACACCACCGCCATCAAAACTCACTGATGTTCCGTGGAAATCAAACACCTTTCCTGCTGTCCTGAACTGAGGTGTCATTCCTCAAAATGGCCACAAGATGGCAGCAGAGACCGACAGTTGGAAACACACTGTTACTATGAGCTTCGCAAAAAAGTTCCTTCACTTTTTACCGATACGATGAACCTAAAATAGTACATTCAATCCAGGCAGAGCTGAGGAAACGAGCCCATGAACACGTCTGTAGGGGCACGTATGTAAAATGAGAGTGCTTGTGTTTTACTTTACTTTTTTTAACTCTTGGTGGGGAATTATAAATAAATTTTACCTCCGCGTTGTTTAAGAAAGCTGCAACAGCCCTGGCTGGCGTAGCTCAGTGGATTGAGCGCGGGCTGCGAACCAAAGGGTCGCAGGTTCGATTCCCAGTCAGGGCACATGCCTGGGTTGCAGGACAGGCCCCTAGTGGGGGCCACGTGAGAAGCAACCACACATCGATGTTTCTCTCCCTCTCTTTCTCCCTCCCTTTCCCTCTCTAAAAATAAATAAATAAAAAATCTTTTAAAAAAATCTAAAAAAAAAAGAAAGCTGCAACAAAACAAATTACAATTTTCAAGCACACCTGGAAATTGTAGAAAGCCGACTCTATCACACCACACAGTCAGATCCAAAAAATGTCACATAAAATAGGCTAATTATTCTCCTGGCCATTAATCTGGAAAGCAGTGACAAGGTAAATGGACAGCCCTGACATTTAGATGTTTTCAAATGCACTTGTAAAACCCCTGCCATCAAAAGTCATTGATATTTCACTGGAATCAACCACTTTTACTGCTGACCCGTACTGAGGCGTCATTCTCCAAAATGGCCACGAGATGGCAGCAGAGACCAACAGTTGGAACACATGGCCCTATTGACTTGGCGGAAAGGTTTGTTCACTTTTTACCATCAGGTATCATGACAAGCACACTTTTCAACTTCCCCCAACAACGTGACTGAACAATGACTGGACAACATAGTCACAACTTTATTCCACTGCCCTCTGCCACTTTTCAGGCAACTTTGCCATTCCATCTTCCCACAGCATTGTTCTCTTTCGGAGCAGAGAAATCTTCCAGGTGCCTTCTGCAGTCTTCCAGGGAATGGAAATTTCTCTCCATTTAGAGAAATTCGGAAAGACTGAACTAAATGGTCATGCACCTTCTGCGTCTTCTGCTGACAAATTCTGCGTGCTTTCCCACACGTAGCGTTCAGTTGCCCTGGTGGGGAGCAGTACTTGCTGGGAGGAACCCGCTGGGCTTCTGCAAGGAGCTCCTACTGCAGAACACCCTCGGGAATCCACCACGTACACAATGTCACCTCCTTTGGATGAAGAGGGCCCTTTGGAGGGGCTGCTGCTGGTGGTTCCTTTCTTTTCCTCAACTGTTCCGTTCCGCATTATTCTAACATATCAACAGTTCATCACCCCTCGAAATTTGTTTTAGAAGCGGAATGTTTTCCTTAGATTTCAGCGGAGAACCGCTTGTAGAAATGCAGTCAAAGGGGCCCTGGCTGGTGTAGCTCAGTGGATTGAGCGCGGGCCTGCGAACTAAAGGATTGCGGTTTGATTCCCAGTCAGGGCACATGCCTGGGTTGCAGGACAGTTCCCAGCGACAGTTCTTAGCAGGGGACACACGAAAAGCAACCATACATTGATATTTCTCTCCATCTCTCCTTCCCCTCTAAAGATAAATAAAGTCTTTAAAAAAAAAAAGAAATGCAGTCAAAGGGGATCCCCAGCACCCCACTTAACTTCTGTGGAACCCAGTGTCAAAGCAATTAACGTCACCGTGCTGGTGCAAATAATTCTTGATGCTCAATTTCAACCCTCTGAGTATGTCACCTGTCTCCCGAGTGCCATAACGTGATCTGTCCTCAATGAACATCTCCCCTCCATGGCTCTCCACTGCACCTGGTCTACTGAGTCGTGCGGCAACTGTGCACGAGAAATCTCTGGCATGAAACTTCACAATCCTCTTCTGACGCGTTCCACCACTCACAGCAACATCTCCTTACACACCACAAACCTTTTGTTGCGCTTGTACCTTTCTTGGAATGATAAAGCCAAAGGGGCCGAAAATGTTGCTTATGTTCACACATCTTCAGTGGGATATGGGCCACACACACATTCACCACTTGTGATGAATGTGATTTGAGGTTTTTTTTATCTTCCAAAAACTTAAGGACACAAGGAGTAAGGCGAGAGGGTCAACAAGCTCTTGCTAGGAGTATTACTGTCTAAACCTGATGCGATTGTGCTAAAGATCTCTTCCTGAACCCAGCTTTGAAAACTAAACCTCTCAGGAAAAAAGTAGATGCCAATCCTGACTAATTTCCTGGTTTCCCTTTCCTAACAGCAAGTTTAAAATCAGCATGCCAAGTGAAAAATGTTGGCCCTCTTCATTACTGTCTCTGAAACTTTACATAGAAGTTTTATACTGACAAGCTAAATTAGTACATTGTTCCCTACTTCATCAACATAATCATTCAGTTTTGAGAATAAGTTACTTCAGTTAAATCTTACTTAAGTAAATGGTTACCAACATGAACTCCCCAAATTCACCTCCTACTAAATATCTGACTGTTTGCTTAGGTGGTGGGGAAACAATTCTTTCTCTAGCCCCAAGAACCTTTGGGCTCATCTAACAATCCAACAGGTATAAAATACATTAGCAAATGAAACAACCTATTCTGAGACATACATAGGCATGGGAACCTCACTCACATGAGAGAGTCAGGAACTCCACGTGCAGAAGAGCATCAGGGATAGAACGGAAACGTGGGCACATAAAAATGTACTGAGGCTGCGATGGTGTGAGAGGCAGTGGGGCTTCAAAGTGACCTTGCAAAATGATAGGAGCAGATGCTACGAAAAAGGTGCTATTCCCAAGATGTCCACAAGGGGGAGACAAAAAAAGTAGCATTTCCTGCTGGCCTCAACTCAGCTGCTATTCCAAAGATGCACACCAGATGGCGGTGTGTATCAGAGTGTAAAAAGGGGTCCGACTCCGAGAGGGCAGGGGTCCTGCCAAGTCAGCCCTGGGTCCTCTGACTGCTGGGAGAAGTACTATCATCTAAGAGAGGATGGAGCCTCCTGACATGAGCTCTGGGTCCTCACCAGAGAGCATAAGAGGTCGTGTCAGGTCAGCTCTGGGTCTTACAAGCAAGAGGAGGGTCCCCACCTGAGAGTGTAAGGGTCCTGTGACCTCAGGCCTGGGCCACTTGAGTGTGGAGAGGACCACACGAGAGATGGGAATGTCTTGTTACTACACATCTGTGTCCTGTCAGGGATGAGAAAGGTCCCTCCCTGTGAAATGTAAGTGTCCTGACCCTTCACCTTTGAGCCTGGTGACTGTGGGGAGGGGTCTGACTTGAGAGAGCAGGGGGTCCTGTCACTTCAGCTGTGGGTCCTGGGAGCCTGAAGACAGCCCCCCTCCGAGAGTACAGGGCTCGGCCACACCGGCTCCGTGATCACGAGGTGCGCAGAGGCTCTGGGTCCATGACTGTGGGGAACATCCCTGCCTGTGGGCGTGACGGGTCCTGTCCCATTGCCTGTGCGCTGTGAGTGCGGCAACAGGGGCTTCTCGGAGAAAGCTGAGGATGCTGCCACTTCAGCCCTGGGTCCCAGGATTGCAGGAAGAAGCCCCACCAGGAAGAGGAAGCTGTGCTTTCGAATCAGCACTGGGTGTTGTGAGCAGGAGGAGAGGCCCCACCCGAGAGGACACCTGCTCTTCTGACATCATCCAGGGTCCCAGAGAGTGTGTGGGGGTCCAACATGGGATAGTCTTGGGTGCTGTCTCATCACCTCAGGGTCTTGTGAATGTGGGGTGGGCCCCCTCACTGAGAAATTGGGGGCCCTGCCACCTGAACTCTGGGTCCTGGGAGTGTGGAAAGGGCCTCTCCCTGTGAGGAGTGGGGTCCCGTCACAGTGAAGAGGGACCTGACATGGGAAAGAGAGGCATCCTGCCTGACAGCCGAGACCTGTGGACGTGGGAAGGACTCCCACCTGGGGAGCCCGTCACACAGGCTCCCACCTGGGGAGCCCGTCACACTGGCTCTGTCCCCTGTGCATCTGGAAAACTGTCCCACCAGGGAGAAGAGCGGTTCCCGTCGCCTCGGCTCTGGAGCAAGGGTCCCTCCTGGAAAACGCAGAGGGTCCTGTCGCGTTGGCTCTGGGTGCTGTGACGCTGGGGTTGGGTCACATTGGAGACAGAAGTGGGCGCGACAGCTTCAGGTTCTGCTCCTGTGACTGTAAGAAGGTGTCTGTCCTATCACAGAGTAAGAAGCCGTGCTGCCTCAGCGCTGGGTCTTATCGGTATGGCCAGGGGTCCCACCTAAGAGAACAGCAAGGTCTGTGACACCAGGTATGCGTCCTGTGCATGAGTGGGGAGCCCCACCTGGGACAGCGGGGTCCTGTGATGACAGCTCTGCCTCGTCCCAGTGCTGGGAGGAGTCTCGTCAAAGGGAACAGGGGTCTGTCACGTCCGCTCCCGCTCAGGGAACGTGGGGCGGGGTCCCCCCCAGAGAGAGCAGCGGTCCCGTGACATCAGCTCAGGGCCTGTGAGTATGCGGAGGGGCCCGGCTGCCAGAGTGAGGGCTTCTGTCACTTCAGCTCTGCATTCTGTGATTGTGGACAGGGGTCCCTCTCTGGGAGAACAGGGGTCTTGTCTAATTAGTTTGGGGAAAGGTCCCACCAGCGGCAGCAGTGGGCCCTGTCACATGAGCTTAGGGTCCAACCACGATGGGCATGTAAGACCTTCTGAGCTGGGGATGGTGTGAGGTGCCCTGGAGATTCAAAGTGTCCTGCAAGATGGTCTGAGTAGCTGCTGAGTGAACAGGTGCCATCCACAGGATGTGCACTAGAGGGCAGCAGAGCAGAGCATTTCCAGGCAGTGGGCAGCTGAGAGCTGGCAAGGTCCACTCTGCCAGCACGGAGGGACCTGTCCCATCAGCTCTGGGTTCTCTGAGTGTGAGGAGGGGTCTCACTGGAGAGAGTGTGGAGCCCTGACACATCGGATCTGGGCCCTGTGATTGGGGGGGAGGGCCCCCCCCACGGGAGAGCAGGGGTCCTGTCGCACCGGCTCTGGGTCATGGGACTGTGTGGAGGGGGCGAGCCTGAGAGATTGGGGATGCTGGGATGTCGGCGCTGAGTCCTGTGCGTGAGAGTGGGGGGTGGGGTCCAGTCACTGCTGCTCTGAGTCCTGTGAGTGCTGGGAGGGGTCTCACCTGGGAGGGCAGGGTCCAGACACATCGGCTCTGGGTCCGTAAGTGGTTGTCTCATCTTTGGTTCTTAGGACTGACACGATTGTCTTCTTGAGTAATCAGAGACCTGATTAAAACGATAGGAAACGGAAACATGTTTTAAGGAAACATCGTATCCCTGCTTTATGGGCAGAAAATGTCTCACACCATCTTATCTGGCGCGGCACAGCACAGGAAAACTTTGTCCTTTTAACGCAGTAGAACAGAACCAAACTGTGCTTCTGCATCAGCTCACTTTCCACACTCACACCCATGCACCTAATGAAACGTGTTCCCGTCACGTTCAGCTTCGCCACATAAAAACCCTCCCCTCTCCGCATCTCCCTCACGGACCTTCCACCACGTTCCCTCCCACACCCCACTGAGGCCCTGCTTTTCCCGCCCCGCCCGAGAGCAGCCGGCCTCTCTCAGGACAAAACCACTCCCCTTTCTCTGAAAAGCACGTGTGCGGACCTCGTACCGTTTTATTCATTCACAACACATCTTGTTTTCCTTGTAAACACCGTTCTTTTCTCTGTTGCTTTTTTCTGTACCTTTGATTATTCTTAACTTCTTTTTTTAAATCTTAATTTCTTGTTGAAGATAATAGTAAGAAATTGTGAGTTCTCTGTTATACCAGTATTCTTCAGATTGATATTTATAAACAAATTCTATCACTTCTACAGATGTATTTATTCATAGCACAAAATTTTTAATGTTCCACAAAAGTTTACCAATAGTGTCAAATATTCTTAGTTCCTCTATAATTTCCAGCAAAATAAAAATAACCCTGTATTCCATCAGCCTAACCCTCACCCAAACGCTCCCTTACACCATATACACAAAAACCTAAAAAAAACAAAAAAACAAAAACAGGTTTCCTCCCCGAGCCGACCTCTGCTGGTCCTCTGCAGACCGATGCTCCCTCCCACTCCAGCGCCCCAGGTCCCAGGAGACGCCGCCCTCCCGGGGAGGGGGGCGCTGCTGCAGCCACTTAAACCATCTCAGCAAAAGGGTGCCACTCGAAGCCACAGGCACCATCTCTGGTGGCTTCCAGATAGGACAGAGCCGTCCTGGTGCACCTACAGGTGCACAGCAGCCGCGTGGGCCAGCGAGGCAGCTGGGGCTCCGGAGGGGCCCTGCAGCCCGCGCCTCACAGTTCAGGGACTGCCCCGGGCCCCCTTCTAGCCGTCCTGCTTCAATCCATTACCTTTGAGGAAATTCCAGCAGAAACGGAGCCACATATTCCGTGACTCCTCCTAAAGTAGTTACAACATGATTGGACACTGCAGCCCCAGGAAAAGCAGCGTCTTGTCTCCACGTCACTCGCGGCTGGAAAACAAGGACGAAGGCCGCCAGCGCTGTGGTCCCAGTTATTCAGTAACGACCAGTCGCAGAACAGCACCAGCTCCGAGCACTTCCAGACGCAGTAACTCCTGGCAAGAAAGGTTCAAATTTAAGAACTGCAGGGAAACCAATTACGCTCTGACACCTTCTACCTGATTCCTCAAGACCGTGCGGGACCCGCCCAGTTTTGTTACAATATCAAGGTTAACTTTCGTCTTTAAGGAGAACTGGTCACCGTGGCTACAGCAAAGAAGACCCTTTCCGTCAATCTGTCACTGATCGGACCAGAATTGTCCCCAAACTCTGTCTCGGCCCTTCCCCTGGCCGGGGATGCAGTGAGCACGCGAGGCCCCTGGGGCGCTGTCCGCTCGGACAGGGACATTTGTCTCACCAGGGACATTTCCTAGGTATAAACGCCGACTCTCCCTACTGGCACCGAACAGCCAAAGGAAGGTCTGGAAAGAAAAGCGCGCGTGTAATGAGCCCGCTGCCCGGAGGCCGCCCGTGCGCGCCGGACCCGGGCTCAGGCGTCCGGAGCCTCCGCGCTGGCACCTGGGGTCCCGCGCAGCGCGACTCCCTCCCTGTTCTCGCACCGCGGAAAACCGGACAAGTCCTTCGCTCCCGTGACGACGGTTTCCCCGGCTTTTCCTCTTTTCACAACCAGGGAAGAGAGAGACAGAGGAAGCTAGGCGGCCGACCGCCCCGGCTCCGTGAACCCCCGGACTCGCCCCGCGCCCCGCACGCGAGTGAGAGGCCGGGCGCGCAGCGTAGATCCTGGCGAGGCCGCTCCACTCCGCTCCCTTTTCCTTCCCACGGGGGAGAGGGGCCCCCAAACCTGTGTGAGCGCGCGGCCTCGTGTCCCGTCTCCCACCCCATTGCCCTCCCCCCAAAACCCTCCTCCTAGTCTTCTGTCCTCAGTCACCTCCGCCCGCCTGCAGGTCCCCGTCCCCAAACCTCAGTTCTCCCTGTTCCACCCAAATTCTCCGCGGGCCCTTCCCCTCCCGCCCCCGGTGCAACCCTTTCAAAGCTCCCCCAGACGTCTCCCATGAAACCCAGCGCTGCGCACCAGGGTCCCGCCCTCCCTCCAGACCCTCGCCGCCCTCCCCTCCACACCCGGGCTTCGCCCCTGAACCCCGAACCCCGACCCCGACCCGCCGGGATCACAGCCCCCCCAGCGCCCCTCCCGCCCCGCCCTGGCCCCATTTTTAAGCCCTGGTCCAGGCTCCGCCTCCTCCCCGCCCAGCGGGCCGCGCAGGTGTGTTTCCGAGGAGGGGGTCTCAGGGCTGGGAACGGAGCGCGCTCACTCCGTAAGTGTGAGGCATTTGCTGGTGTCAGGCCCGGGACGGGCGTCGTGTGCAATACAGGACCCACACTGGTGAGAGGGACACGCGTGCCTTCGCGGGGCTCGCTGCTCACACGGGTAGGAAATAAATATGTTAGTTCACACGGAGGTAAGTGCTGTGAAGAAAAAGAACATTTAGACAGAAAAAATGGTCGGGAGAAAAACACGCGTCTTTGAAGAAGCGGCGTGGACGCTGAGACCGAAATGGCAGCGAGGGGCCGGCATCTGGCCGAGTGGGAGTGGAAGCGTCCAGGCTGAGTGGACGGCTGCCCACGCGCAGCAGGCGGGAGGGACCAGACACCTGGGGAGACTGGACCGGTCACGGGGACGAAGCGCTGCAGGCGGCGGAGGATGACGACTTTCTCGTCATTGCTCTCAGGTCACTCCTCAATAACTGTTCTGTGACGTCACTAAAAGTAAACGATCTTACCTTTCTAGATCCCAAAATTCACCACCTAAAATCCTCCTTACTGAAAACGTGGACGTTTGCCGTATTGTAACTTCCTCAGATATCCCAGAAGGGCTGGAACTTATCAAATGCTTCTGATTTCTCCAAGACCAGGGGCCCAATCCAACCTCCACGCTGTGACCAGCTTCATCTTCCTAAATGAGAAATCTAATCCCACTTTTCCCATATAGGAGAAGAACCAACAGCTCCCCTCACCCCAGGTTAGAGATTAAAGTCTCCCCCATGGGCACAGTGCTGAGACCCTTAGTCAGGTCCCACCTCCTTCTCCTGGGTTTACTCCGGACCACACCGCCCACCCCGACACCAGGAACCCTGGAGGCCAGCATCAGCCTCTCTGGTTGGCGACCAGTCTGGGCTTTCACAGACGGAGGGGCCAGCGCTGGGACTGAGCTTTGAATGCGGGAAACTGAGTAAAATACAGACTTTAGTTAGTAATAATGTATCAACATTTATTAATTATAACAATTCTGTACAAAAAATAGAAAGAGGGTAAATTAAGAATCAAATAACAGAAATCTATTGCATCAAACTGGAAAAGTAGAGGAAATGGGTGATTTCCTAGTAAAAAACACACATTAATAAAATGGACAAAAAATACAAACAGACCCAGGGTCCTCTTCCCTGGCTGGTTCTCACCTCCCTCTGGGCTGTCCCTCTCCTGGGACAGAGAAGAAACAGGGACAGAGCTGCTCAGCAGCCCCCCCAGACGGGCCCCGCCACCCGAGGACACTGTGCAGAGGGAGTCTCAGGGACCGCAGCTTCTGACGTGTCAGCTGAGACCATCTGATTGCAATGTACTGGACACACTTACTGAAGTAAAATAAAGTAATAATTTGCCCTGGCTGGTGTAGCTCAGTGGATTGAGCGCGGGCCTGCGAACCAAAGGATCACGGTTCGATTCCCAGTCAGGGAACATGCTTGGGTTGCAGGCCAGTTCCCAGTAGGGAAGGCTTGAGAGGCAACCATACATTGACGTTTCTCTCCCATTCTCCTTCCCCTCCCTTCTAAAGATAAATAAATAAAGTCTTTAAAAAAATAAAGTAATAATTTTAAATGGTAGAAATAGATTAATACTTGCAAGAGGCAAATTTAACAGCAGCCTTGGCCCTGGCTGGTGTGGCTCAGTGGATTGAGCACCGGCCCGCAAATCTAAAGGTCACCGGTTTGGTTCCCAGTCAAGACACATGCCTGGGTTGTGGGCCAGCTCCCCAGGAGGGGCAACTAAACAACTATTTTTCATTTAGTTTATCTGCAGGGATTAAAGAAGAAAAACAAGACCAGGGTGCCCCTGCAGGGAGAAATTAACAACGACCATTCGTCAGTGCCCTGTAGCCATAGCAACACTGTCACAGAAGGGCCTGCTCCCACCCTCTGACCTCAATATAAAGCCTGGGCCTCCACCCACAGGCGCAGCTCTGGTTCTGGTCCCCACAGTCACTGCCCTCTCTAGGGCTGAATGAATCTTACTCTCATTTAAACAAGAAGACAGAATCAATTCCACTCATAGATTTAGCAAATCTAATTTGTGTAAATATATGAAGTATAATATGTGCCACAGCCTGGCTGGCGTAGCTCAGTGGATTGAGCTCGGGCTGTGAACCAAAGTGTCGCAGGTTCGATTCCGAGTCAGGGCACATGCCTGGATTACAGGCCAGGCTCCTAATGGGGGGCCATGTGAGAGGCAACCACACATTGATGTTTCTCTCCCTCTCTTTCTCCCTCCCTTACCTTCTCTAAAAATAAATAAATAAAATCTTTAAAAAAAAAAAAAAGATGTGCCGCAGCCCGCTGCGGCAAGGGTGGTCGTGAAGCTGGGCGAGGGACTGAATATAGGAGAGGACCAAATGCTCAGCTGGCATAAGGCAAGTTTATTGCATGGTCTTCAGGCTTAAATACAATCTTGAGTGCATAGAGAACAAAGGAGAAGCCTTCTGGCACTTAGCTCATTTCCTTGACCTACAAAGTTTATCTACTCCCTTAAAGTCGGGATGTTCTCAGGCTAACATTGCTACCAGGTACATGACGTGCAGTCCAAAGATATGCGGCTGGTTTATCAAGGGTTCAGAGAACAGTCAGAGCCCAAGACAGCCCCGAGGCTGGAAACCAGGCCCAGTCACCATGCCTGCGGTGCAGGACCCTATCCTCGACCCCTCACAGGCCTCCTGGGCTCCAACAAGATGGGGTTCATAACTGATGCTCATCTCATTCTACATGGAACCACATACAGGATGGGGCAGCAGTAGGTTTGTGTGGGAAATTGACAATGATTAATAAATCATGCAAGAATAAACTCTCCGTTCTGAATACTCCCAACTGTAAACCTGTATTTCCCCCACCCTGTATGTTCATGACAGTGAACTGCATCACTGACTAAACATTTAGTAATTATTGGGGGCAGGTCATTGTACATATTTCCTGTGTGTTCCATTGATAATATATAGTCCACATTCTTTATCAGGAGCCAAATGACCAACTTGAATAACTTAGTGTTAAGAAGCTGGGGTCCCTTTCGCCCCCAGGAAGGACGCTGGTATTCAGGAGAATGTAACTACCGTGTTTTCCAGGGCTTTGACTAAACCCCAGTTGGGTGGCCTTCAGGCTGAGCATCTGCGATTTCATATTGCTGGAGCCATCATGGTGTATCTCTGGTGGGTGCATCTTTCTATAAGTTTCTTGTGGCTGAACCGACAAAACAGATGTACGCAGGTTTCTGCAGAAGTTATGATTCCATGAAAGATTTTGAGATGAGGGAGGCTGGTGTCTTTCTGAGTGCCCAGTGGTCTTCGAATGTAAAGAGCTTCGGTGGGCTGACTTCCGTGGAAGTAAGTCGTATCGGACTTCCACGGTTTCTGTCCGGCCGAGTTGCTGGGAAGTCGGTTTCTGCTGGAGGCACCTGTCCGTCTCCCTGTTGGGGCCTGCGGTTGACACTTTTTCCTGTAACCGACCCAGCGTGGTGCTATGTGAGAGCACCCCCTCTCACCCGCCAACCCCACTTTAGTGAGGGTCCCCTTTCTGCAATTTCACAGTAATAATGACAGTTACTTGGCTTATTTCCGACCCGCGGGAATGGAGTTATCTTTCTGTGCTCAAAATGAGGTAAGGGCCAGAAACCCTCTTCCCGTTTCACCCCGTGAAAGCCCGTGGCAGCTACACTGACCCTGGACCCCTGTCCTCACATCGGGTGCCTTGTATTTGTGCAAAATACTTGTAGGTTTTCCCAGGGTGTTGTGTTTGTTTTCATTTCTGTTGGCTTCTATCTTGTCTTCTTGTTTCTGAAGCCTTTGTGGACCTGCTAAAGCTACTTCGACAAGCCTGTTACTCATATCGCCGCTTCTCCCCGTGGCTTTTCTAGGGTACTTATTACTCCGTGTGTTTCAATGTTTGAGCCCTCTGGGACTTGCTTTGTGTCTATGAATTGCACGGTCAGAGTTTACTGACTTAAGTTTCCCCGCGTCCTCACTCCTTATGCAGCTCTTCCTGCAAGGGGGTTCGGCAAGGGAGCGCACGGACGGGCCCAGACGGAAGCTGGGGATCCCGACCACGACAGCTGGTGGAACAAACACACTTCGTCAGTCAGCAGGAGGGCTACGTCCACCCTGAAGTCCCGCCGCGGCTCGGAGTTCCCAGCTCCTGCGGGGCGGGTCCCGCATCATGAGCAGCTGGAAAATAAGCCTCGAAACCGGAAACCGCCAAGCCGGGTCCTCGCTGCGGGCTGCGTGACAGGCACCGGCCGGAACCAGAGCAGCCAATCCCCGCGGGGTGGGGCGGGCCTGGGAAACCAAGACTGACAGGCAGGCTCCACCCACCGTCCCACCCTTTCAGCTCCTTCTGACCGCCGATTGGCCAGCAGAGCCTGCACTCTCGGCGCTGATTGGCCCCTTCCGCCGATGCGGCTACATTGGCTGGAACCTCGCCCTGTGCGTCACACCTCCTGAGGGCGGGAAGCACAGAAGCTGGGAAAGGAAGGCCAGGGTGGGCCACGTGGCAGGGGACCCGGGAGAGCGACAGGAAATCGGGGGACCTTGTTATGTGAACCCCGCTTTTACTCAGACCTTCTTGGGTGGCCTTCAGAGGGGAGCAGAGTAAACACCACAGGGTGAGTACTTCCCAGCCCTGTTGATAAGAAGAACTTCCCCGTGGATACGGATGCAGGAAAGAGCAGGAGAACGCGGAGAGTTTCGGAGACATGGAAGTGTTTGGTACTGTGTATCGGAGGCAGTGCGATCTAATCCGTAGCTCCTCCTCTGAACCACTCACTCAGTAGAACTGCCATCGTTTTACAGGGTTTCCACGGTCTCCTCTATGTGTCATTACACCATTCGTCTGACTCATGACTCCAACCACAATTCTTTCCCGCTATGCTGACGTGAGAGACGCAGTCAGGCCCTGCAGGAGTGCCCAGCCTTTTGGCGTCTCTAGGCCACACTGGAAGAAGCGCATTAAATACCTTGCAGCATGTAATCACAAGATAATCTCAATTGTTTTAAGTAAATCTACGATGTTGCGCTGGGCCACATTCGTAGCCATCCTGGGTGCCCGATGCCAGCCTCTTCCACGCTGTCAGGGTTTTACGTTGCTTTTCTCTTTCTCTGCGGGGAGCATTTGGAGAGAGGATGTCCCCGGGCTCCGAGTGCCTGATTTGTTCGTGAGTGTGTGGATTCTATCGGCCGCCTGACTGACTTGGGACCTCACGCCTGGGCCCAGGGTGAGTGAGGGCAAAGCCAAACCCCAAGCCAAGAAGGTGCCCAGGCCCTGCCTTCCAGGGTCAATGACCCATCTCTAGGAGCAGAAGCACATGGAGCCTTGAATTTGAGGCGTGCCCTAAACAGCTTGTGGCCTGAAGGGACTGCAGTGACCTGAGGCTGTAGGTAGGCGCACCTCGACGCCTCGTTGCGTGGGACCCGCCTGTCATTCAGAGGCTTTGAAGTGCGGGTGAGTATGTGACGAAACCTTGACCTAAGTATACCGTGCAGAATGCAGAGGAAGAGGAAGAATTCTGTCACTATTTTAGCTGACTAAGTTCGTAGGGAGAGGAGGGAGATTCTTCGGGGAAACCTGTCTTCAAATGTACGTTTTTGTGTACTCCTGGAAGACAGCACAGCTCTACACATATTCCCATCTCCGATGCCTGGTCCGTCACTAGACGGGGAAGGCGTGGTGCCCGACCAACGACAGCAGCAGCCGCAGCTCTGGGTGAAGACGAGAAGCAGCGTAGCGGTCGCTTCACTCTGAATGGAGGGGCGTGCGCCCGTAGAGGAGACAGGAGACGGCCCTCCGGGGACGCGGGAGACCCATTCTCCCGACAGGAGCTCACCGGAACTTGAGCACGACCGAGAGTGCACTTGGAACCCACCAGAAGTCAAGTTTCTCTAAGAGTCCTCGGGGAGTTCTGCATCTTTCCGCCCCGGCGGACACTCTCCCAACCCAAACGATGGCTCTTGCCCGTGGCATTGAACTAACAGTGGCAACTGTCACTCCTCAAATGACATTCCCCACTTAGTCGGCGACACGCTCGCTCCACATGTTCAAAAATGTACAGATGAAGCTGGTCAGAGTCCCAGATGGGCAAGGCCAGGGAGTTACCTGGCCAGCACCAGTTCACGGGACGCCTGGACACGTGGGGTGGGACACACGTGGGCGCTGGTGCAAGGGAGAGCCGAGGGGACGGGTTAGGAAAGGACTCTGGGTGGGAATGCCCCTCCCGCGTCGTGCGGGCTTCGCGGTAAGCCCTGAACCCAGGGCTTGAGCTGCTCTCGGCTCTTCCAATCCGGCTCCCGAGTCCTCTTGCGGAGAGGAGTGGCAGCAAGATGGCGGCGGCTGGATCCAGGGAGGGTGGCAGCTGGTGGATCCGGCATTTATCTGCACATCCACATGGACATAAACCTGGAGGAACACCTGGGGAGCAAGACAGACCAGGCAACCCAGGGTCCCAGCTCAGGGAAATGAAGCCTCAAACCTCTGATTGAAAACACCTGTGGGGGTTGGGGGGGGTCAGCAGGGAAAACTCCCAGCCTCACAGGAGAGTTCATTGGAGAGACCCACAGTAGACTGGACACAAGCCCACCCACGTGGGAGTCAGCACCAGAAGGGCCCAATTTGCTTGTGGATAGTGGGGGAAGTGACTGAAATCCAGCAGAGAGCAGAGCAAGCCTCCTTTTTCCCTCCTTGACCCTCCCCCCAAGTACAGCCTCACAACGCAGGGACTTGGGTTGCCTGCCCTGGTGAACACCGAAGACTCCACCCCTTATACACAGCAGGTTCACAGAGACAAAAAAAAAAAAAATAAATGGCCCAAATGAAAGAACAGATCAAAGCTCCAGAAAAAATGCAACTAAGCGATGAAGAGATAGCCAAACTATCAGTTGCACAGTTCAAAACACAGATAATTAGGATGCTCACAGAATTGGTTGAATTTGGTCTCAAATTAGATAAAAAAAAAAAATGAAGGCTATGCTAAGTGAAATAAAGGAAAAGGTACAGGGAGCCAATAGTGATAGGAAGGAAACTGGGACTCTAATCAACGGTGTGGACCACAAGGAAAAAAGATTCAACCAGAACAGAATGAAGAAATTGGAGTTCAAAAAGAAGAAGAAGAAGAAGAAGAAGAAGAAGAACAGGAAGAAGGAGGAGGAGGAGAAGGAGGAGAAGAAGAAGAAGAAGGGAGGCTTAGGAACCTCCAGGATATCTTTAAGTAGTCCAACATCTGAATTATTATCCGAATTAAAGTGCTTCTCGGGTAAGGTCCAATTCAAGGAGTTCATCATCACCAAGCCCTGATTCTATGAAATGTTAAAGGGACTTACCTAAGAAAAAGAAGATAAAAAATAGGACAGTGAAAAGACAGCAAAGTCACAGGTATTAACAACCACACCTAAAACAAAAGCAAACTGAGAAAACAACTAGAACAGGAGCAGAACCACAGAAATGGAGATCCCATGGAGGGTCAGCAACAGGGGAGTAGGAGAAGGAGCGAGGGGGAAAAGGTACAAAGAATAAGTTGCATAGATGGTAGGTGGAAAATACACAGGAGGAGGGCAAGAATAGTGTGGGAAATGTAGAAGCTAAAGAACTTAGGACACATGGACATGAACTAAAGGGGGGGAATGTGGGTGGGAGGGGGTGTGCAGGGTGGAGGGGAGTGATCGGGGAGAAATGGGACAACTGTAATAGCATAATCAATAAAATATATTTAAAATATATATATATCCACATTTTAAAACTAAAACAAACTCATTTTCAGTACACTTGTTAAAATGAGGAATGAAAAGAGAATTCTGAAAAAGCAAATGAATAAATGCAACCCAGCCCAAACAAACATAACTAGGTATTGTGTTCTAAATCTACATTAATCCAAACAGTGGAATAATGGCCTTTGAATAGACAAATTAATGGGAAGAAAAACAAAGTCCAATAATAAATGCAAAGTAAGATGGAAATTTTCTATGACAGAGATCTCTCCTTAGATCTGTGGGAAAATATTTGTAATATAATAAAAGGTATTGGAACAACTGAATAGGAAAAATATTGGGCCCCCTACATTACATCCTCTGCCAAAATCAATTTGATGGATTTGAATAGCCACTCATATCTAATAGAAAACACTGAGAGCTTTCTGAGATATGCAAAAAGATCTAAAGTAAAAGAATCAAGCCCTGGCTGGTGTAGCTCAGTGGATTGAGCGTGGGCCTGCGAACCAGAGGATCGAGGTTCGATTCCCAGTCAGGGCACATGCCTGGGTTGCAGGCCAGTTCCCGGCAGGGGACACACGAGAGGCAACCGTACATTGATATTTCTCTCCCTCTCCTTCTCTCCTACCCTTCCCCTCTAAAAGATAAATAAATAATAAATAAAAAAATCTTGAAAAAAAAAAGAATCAGGAAAAGGTAGGGAACTGTTTCATGCGGCGTGGAAATGGAGCTCAGCAGTCACATGGAAAACCAGTGGGGAGCAAGTGGCACGCAGGACCCATGCCCACGGAGAGGTTTTCCCTTCAGGGAGTCAGGCGTGGGTTGGACCTAGACTGCTGCGAGACTTGCTTTTGCTAAAACTCCCTCACCCTGAATTGAGGCAGCAAAGGCTTCCTGCAACTTCCTAAAATCTGAGCTAACCCTCCCAAGCGTGGAGTGTGACCGGTTCAACGACTTTTCCCCTTGATCTGCAACATCCTTCACTTTGAAGTAATTACCGGCATTCTTTCCTTTGTTACCTGTAAAAGGTAGTCCCCTGCAGTGAACCTGTGCGTAGTAAGTGAGGACTACCTTCCATGGAACGGACCCAGAAAAACAATGAAAGCCTGTCCAGGCAGGGGCCTCTGGCCCTCTTGCCCCCCACCCCTCTCAGAGCGGCTGTGCCGTCCCTTTTTCTCCACGGGACTTCTGTTGTCCGTGTGCATTCGATCACTAGCAGCCACAACACACACAGATCCTGCCGGCCAGGATCCACATCAGGAAAATATACTATATGAATATTAACTAAATGAAAATTATATAATAACATAGTAGACGTGAAGACAAAAAAACTACTATGAGTTAGTTTCAAATTTTTATTCACTTAATAACATAAACTCAAAATTATGTAGAATAGAGCTACATGGAAAATACACAAATAATAATCATAATAGCTGATTTAACAAACCTCCATCATGCAGGTTCTATTTCAGAACCAATAAAGCCCACAAAAAATAGTAAAAATATTTTTTAAATAACATGAGAAGCATATTGTATTCAATGTGCATAAGTACTTCACTACACCTGAAAACTGCAAATTACAGATGCTTTCCAAGCACCCTCAAAACTTTTTTAAACACTGACCATATAGTGATATAAAGCAAGTTCCAACAAATCGCAAAGGACTAAATAAAATCTGTGTGTGTGTGTGTGTGTGTGTGTGTGTGTTTCTTGATCTCACTGCTATTAATCAAGAAATCAGTAACAACAGATAACCAGAAAATACTTACATTTACAAATTATTAAATACACTTCTAAATAACCACCCAAAAATAAATCACAATTGGAATTAGAAAATAATTTGTATGGAATAATAGTAAAAATACTGCAAATCCAGGACAGGTCACGCAGGTTCCAAAGATGATCAAAGCTTCAAGGTCAGTGGTTTTCACCCTGGCTGCTGTACCTCAGTGGATTGAGCACAGGCTGGGGACCAAAGGGTTGCCAGTTGATTTCCAGCCTGGGCAAATGCCTGGGTTGCAGGCCAGGTCCCCAGTGATGTTCACGTGAGAGGCAACCACACACTGATGTTTGTTTCCCTCTCTTTCTCCCTCCCTTGCCTGCTCTCTAAAAATAAATAAATAAAATTTTCAAAAAAAGATCAGTGGTTTTCAACCTAAGGTTGACTTTGCCCCCAAGGGGACATTTGGCACATTGTATGGAGGCCTTTCAGGTTGTCATTAGGAGGGTTAAGGTGGAAGTTACTGACATGCACTGAATACAGATAACAATCGCTAATAAGCACCTACGATGCACATGCAGAGAACAAAAAACCCAATCTCATAGCAATGAGAAACCCTACTCTATATGGTGCAGGATGAAGAGTCAGTTAGAATACAAACAGCATGTGACTTTGCACCCTAGATCTGAAATCACAATTCTCTCTGGAGGCTGAGAGCTAAAGAACAGCAACAAAAAATAAATTAATTAAACTGCCAGCCATCTTGCAAAGACTGGGGAGGAATGTCCTTGTCTAAGAAGACAATCATGAAAGCTTAGAAGTCAAGAAAGATAGGACACCTTAAGAGACCGAACCACACTGTGATGAACCACAGCACCGAGGATCATTGTCTCCTTGCATTGTCCATAAATCACTCTTCAATAACTGTTTCTTAAAATTACTTAGAATCTATAATGTTATGCTTTTAGATTCCAAAATTCACCATCAAACGTTCTCCTCTTTGAAAGTGTGTATCTTTGCCATATTGTGAGTTCCTCACATACCCTACAAAGGGCACAATTTTACTTACAAAATACTTCTGATTTCTAAAACACCACTACTCCAGGTCCTGAACTCATTTACAATGCTAAGAATCATGTTACTACTTTATTTAATTATTAATCAACTTATAACTAACACATTTTAACTCTTCTTGTCTTCATGTTTTATTCCAAGCTATAACTATTTTTCATGCTTTATACAGCTAAACTAATGTAATTTTACTATTGCATGTTATCTTATTTACCCTGACAACGCATGAATATCAACTTAAATTTATTATAAATAATAGAACTTAGTAAATTGTGTGGTAAATAACATGCAGAAATAAATATCTTTTATATACACAAAGAGTAATTTAAAGATATAACCAAAGAAAAGAACCAATGGTGCACTCCCAAATCCGGTGTCTGTTCTAGATGATGTGCTCATAAAAAGTGGTTCCAAGGAACTGATCGCTGACGTTGGAACTTGAGACTTGTACCTTGAAACAGTCTTTAAGAAAAAATCAGCACACGCTGATATTCCCCTATAATCAACAACTTTTCCTGCTGACCTATAGTAGGGTGTTACTCCCCAAAATTCCCACAAGATGGCAGCAGAGATGCACACTTGGGACACACTAGTGGCTTGGCTAAACAATTCATTCGATTTTTATGTATAAAAAGATAGCAGTTTTATTTTTTTAAGCAGATGAAATTTTTTAAATATATTTTACTTTCTTCATTGATTAAGGAATCTGCAACAAACAAAGCAAATAACAAATGATGTTCAAGCACACTAGGAACTTCTAAAAACCCGACTCTATTACAGTATACAGCAAGTTCCAACAAATGGCACATAAAACACGTTTTTGCTTCCTTTGGCCTAATCTGGAAACCAGTCACAAGGTAACTGGACAGTCCATACATTTAGACATTCTAAAATACAATTCTAAATACCATTGTCATCTACAGTCATTGACATTCCACCAGAATCAACTAATTTTCTTGTTGACCAGCACTAAGATGTTATTCTGTTATTCCCAAAATGAACAAGAGATGGCAGCAGAGAACTATGCTTGGAGGTTGGTTTTTTGTGGTTTTTTTTTTTGTTGTTGTTGTTTTGTTTTGTTTTTTAACATTGACCATATTGTACTGTGGAGCAAGTTTCAAACAAATATATCAAAGGATTGAAAAAAGTATGTTTCTTGCTCTCATTGCAGCTAACCTAGCAGTCAGTAATAAAAGATAACTAGAAAGTCCTTATATTTAAAATTATAAAATACACTTCTAAATAACCCACAAATTAAATTACAATTGCAGTAAAAAATAATTTAAAATGAATAATAATAAAAATAGTACATAAAGGACTTCTGGCCAAGATGGAGGCATAGGTAGACACACCAAGCCTCATCGCACAACCAAAATAAGGACAACAAAAATTTAGAAACAAAAAAACATCCGGAACTGACAGAAAAATTGAACTGTACAGAAGTCCGACAACCAAGGAGTTAAAATAGACACATTCATTCAGCCTGGCAGCAAAGTCGGAGGCCAGTGGACAGGGGTTGCAGCAGGAAAAAATGGTGGCTGGTGGAACCGGGCACACAGGCAGCGGCTGGCAGACCCTGGGCACAGGGCAGCAGAAGGAAGACCCAGTGACGTACGCAAGGGGGCTGCCTGACCGGGCGGTCACACATTTGCACATGCATGAACCAGGTAAAACTGGGGAGTGAGACAGACTGCACAACCCAGGGCCCCAGCGCAGGGAAATAAAGCCTCAAAACACAGATTGAAAATACCTGTGGGGGTTGAGGTGCCAGGAGAGACTACCAGCCTCACAGGAGAGTTCGCTGGAGAGACCCACAGGGTCCTGGAATGTGCACAAGCCCACCCACACAGAAATGAACACCATAAGGGCCCAGTCTGCTTGGGGGAAGCAGCGGAAGGTACTGAAATCCAGCAGAGAGCGGAGCAAGCACCATTGTTCCTTCTCTGACCCCTCCCCCACATACAGTGTCACAACCCAGTGACTGGGTTGCCCCACTCTGGTGAACACCTAAGGCTCTGCCCCTCATACGTAAGAGCCATGACCAGACCCCCCAAAAAAAAAATGGCTGAAATGGGAGAAGAGATCAAAGCCCCAGGGCATATACATATAAGAGATGAAGGGATAGCCAACCTATCAGATGCACAGTTCAAAGCACTGGTAATCAGAATACTCACAGAATTGGTTGATTTTGGTCGTAAATTAGATGAGAATGAGGGCTATGCTAAGTCAAATGAAGGAAAATGCACAGGGAACCAATAGCGATGGGAAAAAAACTGGAACTCAAATCAATAGAGTGGACCAGAAGGAAGAACAAAACAACCAAAAAGAAAAGAAAAGAAGGAAGAAACAAGAATTCCAAAAAAAATGAGGAGAGGCTTAGGAACCTCCAGGACATCTTTAAACGTTCCAACATGCGAATTATAGGGGCACCAGAAGGGGAAGAAGAAGAGCAACAGGTGGAAAAGTTATTTGTACAAATAATAAAGGAGAACTTCCCCAATCTGGCAAAGGAAATAGACTTCCAGGAAGTCCAGGATACTCAGAGAGTCCCCAAGAAGTTGGAACCAAGGAGGAACACACCAAAGCACATCATCATTACATTAGCCAAGATTAAAAGGAAGGAGAGAATTCTAGAAGCAGCGAGAGATAAGGGGACAGTCACCTACAAAGGGGTTCACATCAGACTGTCAGCTGATTTCTCAAAACATATTTTACAGGCAAGAAGGGGCTGGAAAGAAGTATTCCAAGTCATGAAAGGCAAGGACCTATAGCCAAGATTGCTCTATCCAGCAAAGCTTTCATTTAGAATAGAAGGGCAGATAAAGTGCTTTTCAGATAAGGTCAAGTTCAAGGAGTTCATCAGCACCAAGCCCTTATTCTATGAAATGTTAAAGGGACTTATCTAAGAAAAAGAAGATAAAAATATGAACACTAAAATGATAGCAAACTCATAGATATTCACAACCACGCCTGGAACAAAAGCCAAAGCAAACTAAGCAAACATCTAGAACAGAAACAGAACCACAGAAATGGAAATCACATGGAGGGTTAGCAACAGGGGAGTGGGAGGAGGAGAGAGGGGGAAAAGGTACAGAGATTAAGTAGCATAGATGGTGGGTAGAAAACAGACAGGGGGAGGGCAAGAATAGTGTGGGAAATGTAGAAGCTCAAGAACTTATGACACATGAACATGAACTAAAGGGGGGAATGTGGGTGGGAGGGGGTGTGCAGGGTGGAGGGGAATGATGGGGGAGAAATGGGACAACTGTAATAGCATAAACAATAAAATATATTAAAAATTAAAAATGTAAAAATGCTATAAAATAAAAGCATGATGTAAAAAGAGTACATAAAAAACACTCTGGGAAAAATATATTGATAAATCCACACATTAGGGACAAAGCCTGATAATTGACAAATTTTGCATCATATTACAAACCTGAGATAACAAATTAAATCCAGAGAAAGTGGATGTGTGAAAATGTGCAAGTAGTGACATCTGTAAGGGTATATACTTTTTTTTTCAGTAAATGATTTTTATTATTATTCTGTTACAATTTCCCAATTTTCCCCTTCTGCCCTCCTCCACCCATCCCACCCCATACAACCCCACCTTGTTTAGAAGCATATATACTTAATATAATAGACGTTATTACCTGTTTGGGTAGGATTTTCAATTATTCTTATTTTTCTATATATTTTAAGTAAGCGGCAACAACAACAACAACAAAAAAAAAAACAAACAAACAACAGCCGTCTCAGTTTGGGCTTTAAAAGTACTAGAGGAGAACACAACATAATTTAAAAATAATAATCTGATGTTGGGAACCATTCAGCCTGGTTTCAGGAGTTGTAACCCCCACCGCATGGCTAGGCTGTGTAAGAGCCCAACGCACCTGCTTCATCTGGGTCTGTTCTGTCACAAGGATGTGACCTTTAAGGAGACAAAGCTTATCTCCCTGGCAGGAGCGCTGCTTCTGCCTCATCCATCTCTGGCCCCAATGCTTAGTCGGTTAGTCAATGATGGTTAAGACTCCTCAAGGGAGGGGCAACCCAAGCCATACATGACCACTTGGAAGGTCCTCTTAGAAGGACTTGGGGGGCTGCAGCAAAGAGGGGATGATGGACCCTCACTCCCCCCACCACTCCTTGCCCCACCGGCTATTCTGACATAGCCCAAGTCTCCATTTCCATCTGGGAGATTTCTCCTTTATCCCTTGCTTCCTGGCTCTAATCCGCATATGCCTGAAACTATGATGGCAGGCAGTGCAGACCTGTGCTGGCCAGAGCAGTTCCCTGGATGATCAGGCATAAGAATTCATAAAGTCCTTTGAAACCTGCTTTGCTAAGAGTGCTCTCATTTAAATGATAAGGGTCCCAGGAGGAAATGAGTATGTCTCCCAAAGTTTTTGCAACCCCCTTTCCTGACAGGCACTGACTCAGATTAAGCCCTCAGATTTCTTTGAAATGTTATCCATTGTTTTTTTTTTTAAAGAATTTATTTATTTATCTTTAGAGGGGAAGGGTAGGAGAGAGGGAGAGGGAGAGAAACATCAATGTATGGTTGCCTCTCATGTGTCCCCTGCCAAAAACTGGCCTGCAACCCAGGCATGTGCCCTGACTGGGAATCGAACTGCGATTCTCTGGTTCGCAGGCCCGCGCTCAATCCACTGAGCTACACCAGCCAGCGCTGTTATCCATTGTTTGATCCTTGCCACCTGACATACCGGTATTCCTGTGTATTTGAACCCAATAAAAGTCCATTGAGGAAGGGGCTCTGGGTCCTTCTCCTTTGAGAGATCGACCACCTCTCCTCCCCAACCAGCTCATGTCTTGGTAATTCTATTTTCATCCGTGATGGAGAGATGGGGCTCTGCGGGCGGAACCCCACCACCCATAATCTAGTCTGTTGTGGTGACAACAGCAGAGGCCTTTCTTTGCTTGCCCAGCCTTTTCCGATTTTCATTTCTTCATGTGCTAATGCAGCGAGCCAAGAGGAAATGAAGGTCTAGATGAAAAGTCATGTAGATGGGTGGAGAAGCCCTAAGCAGCACAGCCAGAGAGGGAGTTGCCCCAGGGCTGCCTCACTTCAGGGCCTCCTCATAGGCCTGATGCTATGTAACTAAAAAGCAGCACAAATGAGTTGATACACAGCATGCTGCTTCATAATTCACCTGTAACAATACTGAGCTTCTTAACAACCCTTCTGTCCTCACGGCCATTCTGTATTAAAAGTGAGGTATTTGCACTGAAGTTTCCTTCTTCACTACACCCCAATCTTGGGACTCCTCTTGGCATTGACTTGGAGCCAATGACTATAAATTTATAGACATGCACATGGACCCCACGCACAAACCCAGAGACCCCAAAGCCACACCCAAAGAGACCCCAGACCCAACACCCATAGCCAAATAGATTCAAACCCAGGCCACAGATCTCAGAGACAGGACCCAGATCTATAACTAACACTCCGCAGCCAGACTCCAGACTTGGAGCTGGACAATGAACCCTAGTTGCCAGATGCCAGACACAGAAGCTAAACCATCCTAGTCAGGGTTTATAATATTCTTTATTGCATTTCTATAAATGACCTTGGATCCAGTACTTAAATATAAAATTCATTGTTTTCATAATAAATGGTTTGCATCTCTCAAACAGTATCTGTATGACATAGTATATTTTGCTCTATGGAAATGTTCCTGCTGGAATAGAGTTTTGGATGCAAATCAGACACTTTGGGTGGTCAAGGTGCTATTCCAATAAGGAAGGCAGAATGGGCCACTGGATGTAATGAAGATGTGCAGAATTTTTGTGGAGTCATTTTTAAATGCATACATATATAAACAACTACTTCTCATCCATTCTTTTATCTACAAAAATATTTATAGACGGGTTTAAGTAAAGGGGAAGACAAATAACACAATGTTCCAAATGACATGAAGGAAAAGCCAGTTTCCCTTGCACGTTGCCCAGACCCTGACCCCTGTGACTAGTCTCTGAGTCTCCTTTCAGCACATGTCTTATGCCTGTTTTTTTTTAAACACAATTTGTTTTGCAGAATACTTTTCTCACATAACATTACTTAGAAATTATTCTCTGTTAAAATCCATTAGAACCACCTTACTAGGTTCTGCTTCTTTAATGAAATACCATATATCCTTACCCATTTTTAATGTTCTACAATATTTCACAGTCTGAGCAAAACATAATTAAACAAATTCTCTTCTACTGAAAACTTTAAAACTATATCTGTTATTATGTAAGTGCTGGATAAAATATATTAAACATACTTCATTTCATACACAGGGAACCATAACTGGGGGAAATTTTTTAGGCTTTTTTTTTTCTAATTTCATTTATTAATTTGAAAGAGAGTTGCACCACTTATGTATTCATTCATTGGTTGCTTCTTGTATGTGCCCTGACTGGAGAATGAACTGAGCACCTTGGTATATAAGCAGGACACTCTACCCAACTGAGCTACCAGGTCAGGGCTACTAGGGGAAATTTCTGAAAAGTGGCATTTCTGGATCAGAGGGTATGAGGATGTTATTTCTGGGTGACTATTCTCAAATTGATCACTAGAGAGTCTACAGCAAAGGGCCCTTCCCCTAATTTTTCACAGCAAGGACACTGCACCCGCTTGCTCATCAGCCTCAGAGATGTCAGGAGTCCTCTGGATCTCCATATGGGCACCCAAATTATGTTGACCTTAAAAATATAGCAGTCAGTTATTTTACCAGCAGATAAGGGGTTTATTCAGAAACAGTAAAAATGCAATTTAGGGCAAGCAAGCTGTAGCAAAAGTCATAGGCAAGCTCCACAATTAAAGGAGAGGAAGATTACTATGCAGGGAAAAAAGAGCAAGTTGGGAGGGGTCTTTTCAAATGACAGTGCACTGCAGAAAATCCTCAGTGCAGGGTGACTCTCTGGCTGAGTTGCTGGGAGTCAGTTTCTCCTGGGAGCACATGGTACATCTTCATGTTGGGGCCTGTGACAATTTTTCCTTTAATTGACCCTGGGTGATGCTATGTGAAAGCATCCCCACTGACCCCCAACTACACTTTAGTGAGGTTTCCCTTTTTGCAGTTTCACAGTAATAATTATAATTAGTTGGCTCATTCCCAATCCATGGAAATCAAGTTATATTTACGTGCTCAAAACGAGGTAAGGACCAGGGACACTCTTTCCATTTTATCCCGTGAAAGCCAGTAGCAGCGAAAAAGATCCTGCTCTGAGGACACCTGTCCTCAAATTTGATGTGTTATTTTTATGCAAAATACTTGTACATTTTTCCAGTATTTCTAAATTTATTTAGTTTTGTTTGGTTTTATCTTGCCTTCCTATTTCTGAAATGTTTTTAGACCTCAGTTACTTAAACATACCTATTACTCATAACGCCACTTCTTTGAGATGTGAAATTCTCCCAGTGTCTTTTCCAGTATACTTACTATTTTATTTGTTGTGTTTCAATGTTTGAGCCCTCTGGGGCATATTTTGTGTCTATGAATTGCGTGGTCAGAATTTACTGACTTAAGTTTCCCAGAATGCAATGCAACCTTGACTGCGTCCTCACTGCTTAAGCAGCATTTGCTGAAAGTGGGTTTCATAAGGGATGGCACAGACGGGTCTAGACCAAAGTTGAGGATCCCGACCACAGTCTGGTGGAACAAAGACACTTTGTCAGGTGGCAGGAGAGCCACGTCCAGCCTAAAATCTGGCCCGATCTCCGAGCTCCCAGCCACGGCGGGGCAGGCCCCTCACCTGCAGCAGGAAAAGGAGCCACAGAAACCGCCAAGCCATTGTACTGGCTGCAGGCTGCGTGACAGGTGCTCGCTGGACCCAGAGCAGCCAATCCCTATGGGGCAGGGCGGGTCTTCCGCTGGTTAAACCGGAAGCCAGGGGGCTCCACCCCTGTCCCGCCCTTTCAGCTTCTTCTGACCGCCCATTGGCCAGCAGGGCCCGGGGATCGCAGCAATAATTGGCAGATTGTGCCCATGCAGCTATCCAGACAGGAACCTCGCCCCGGGCACCCGCACTCCTCCCGAGGGCGAGAAGCCCTGGAGTACGGAAAGGACGCTCCACCGAGGTGGGCAGCGCGGCAGAGTCCCCGGGAGACAGGCTGGTAAGCGGGGATCCTTGGCGTGTGGAACCCTTAGCCCGAGACCTTCAAAGTCCAGCCAGAGAGACCCCAGATGCCCTTATCCAGATGGGGACCCCAAACCCTGTCATCATCGAGGGGCCCGCGTCCGCTAACCCAGCAGACCCCAAATCTCCTAACCCCCAACACTTAGACCCCCAAACAGCCTGAAACCCCAGTTCCCCTCAGCTCGGGGCACCCCCTACCTGCAGCTGGCCCGGAAAGACCGAATCTCCCTGAACTCAGAGACCCCGAATGCCGTCGTCCTGGAAACCAACTCGGTGGTGGGGACCCTGAAGCCCCTCGATGAGAGGTCCCCAATGTCCTCAGCCGCAGAGGTCGGACCCTCCCCCCAGGCATTCTAAGCGTCCTCGGCCCGGAAGACGCGGGCTCGGGTCCTGAGGGTCCCCAAGCCTCAGCCTGACATACGGCGGTCCGCCGGGCACTGCGCCTCCGCCTCGTGCAGGCTTCTCCAGGGCCCCGGGGGCACCTCTGAGCCCCTCCCTGGGAAAAGCGCGATTCCTGGGGCCGCCACAGGTCCTCGTAGACAATGTGGCCCCTCAGACGCCCCGGCCGTGGCCTGTGGAACCTGCGCTGAGGTGGGGCAGGGGAGGAAGGGCGGGAACGAGGGCGCCCCCCCACCCCCGCGGGTTTGGCGGCAAGTCTGCGGGCAGCACGGAGCAGCCCATCCAGCCCCTCCTCCCGCAGGGCCCTGCGTCCCCCTCTCTGGGCGCCCGGCCAACGGGGAGAAAGGCCTGCACTGGAACGTGAGCAGGAACTTGGACGTGCTCACCAGCCCAGGTAGCGAGTGCGCAGGCGCTGGGTGCTGGAGGAGCCTGGTGACCCGACAGGCTGCGGGGCTGGCTCCGGCTCCGGCTCAGGCGGCTGCATCCGCCCGCAGCTCCATCCTGCAGCTCCCTCCTGCCTGGACACCGATGCGGGCAGTTTGCTCCTTCGTGTCAGAGCAGGGCTGGCGCTGATGCAGGGCTGGCGGTGACGGTGCAGCGCTCACAGCGACTCGCTGTAGGCTCTCCCATCCCATCGGAGCCAGTCCCACGGGCTTCCCGGAGCTCGTTCCTCCTCCAAGCCCTTTGGTTTCAGGACAAAGGTTTTGTCTCCTTCCAGGTCTCAGGGCCCCGTGACCAGTTTTCCTGTGTCACCACCACAGGCTCCAGGAGGAGGACCCTGAGGACTCTGATGAAGAATGCACTCCCAGGCAGCAAGGTGAGGAGGAGGAGGAGCCAGAGCTGCCCTCCTGACTCGGACCTGGTTCAGGTCAGGCTGCATCTCAGGAGTTCACCAGGGAGCCGGGTTTGCCTGTCCAGCGAACCAGCAAGATGCAGAACAGTGTGTGCCACAGTGAGGGGCTATCCCTGTGAAATTTCAAGTGTGCGAAATCATCTTATATATTTATAGATACATTAATAACCAGTAAATGTATAAGAACACACAGGCGAATAAGAAATACCTAAATCAGAAGAGTTGTCATTGCAAGACAGGGAGGCAGGTCTGGCTGGTGAGGAGGGTCCTGACACGTGGCTGCCTGATGGCCTGCAGGGAGACAGAGGGGGAACAGTATTAACCACGGTGATTACGGGAGCTGGGGGGAGGGCCAGGGTCGGGAGTGGGTGATCGCTGTGTCATTTCCTGATGTCGGCCATGGTGTCATCCTGTCCAGTATCATGAGTGTTCGGTGGGTGTGGTCAATCCACTTTCATGGCTCTGGGGTGGAAACACAGCGGAAGTCAAGGTGTGATCTTTAACTTGACGGGAATTCTGTGTCTGTGGTGAACAGACTGTGAATGCTGACCAGAGTGTAATGATGAAGGAAGGGCGTGGACCGCCAGTCTGTGCACAGGGGGGAGGACACCAGAGACAGGAGGCCAGGTGGGCGTGGTGCCGTTAGCCCGGACGAGGCCAGTGTGAATGAAGACAACAGGACGGAGAAAGGGTTATGGTGAAGACACGGAGTTTCTGTGCAGTTACTTTTACTACATTTTTGTCATGAGAGGCCGATTTATTCTCTAATAAATGTAAGAGATGCTTTATGAATGTAGGAGGAAGCATGGATGACACTTTGTCTATTTTTTTTTTTTTATCATTCTAATGAAATTAGTGGATGGCCCCAATCGAAGCCTAGGCCTTAATGATATTTCAGAAAACATTTTCCAGTCATCCTGGGATTGTTCTTGGACTACTCTCATTCAGAATTCTCTGTCCCTAATAAGAATCTACAGCTTTTGGAAACATTTACCAACCAAAACACCAATTTCTCATCATCTTTCAGTCAAACCTTCTTGGGTGGCCTTCAGAAGGGAGCAGAGGAAACACCAGAAGGTGAGTCTCATTTCCCAAATCCTGTTGACAAGAAAATTTTCCTCATGGATAGAAATGCAGGTAAGAGTAGGAGAATGCAGAAAGTATCCTAGGAACTGCCACCGTCCTTTTCTAGTCTCTTCAACACATTGTCTGACATTATCAGTCTTTTTAAAAGATTTTATTTATCGATTATTTTAGAGCTAGCAGAATGGAGGGGAAAAGTGAGGGAGAGAAGCATGTGTGAGACACGCCCACATAGGTTGCCTCTCGCACGCCCCGAACTGGGGGACCTGGTCCACAACCCAGGCGTGTGCCCTGACTGGGAATGGAACTGGTGACCTTTCAGTCTGCAGGCCAGCACTCAATCCACTGAGCCACAACAGCCACGGCTCATCATCATCTTCATAGTTAACAACTACAGCAACCATAGTAACTACCAGGTGTTTCATTCTCACTATGTTTCATTCAGACTTTAAGATTTCTGTGTGAATAAACTCACTCAAACGTTACAACAACTGAATGAGGTACGTACCGTAACTGTCACCATTCATGATGAGGGAAGTGAGCTTTCAGAGATACAGAAATGTTTGACTATATGTCTAAGATCACAGTATCAGTGGTTGTGCAATCTAACCCATAATTGCTTCTCTAAACCACTTACAAACTCATGAAGATTTTCAGAGTTTTGCCCTGACCACCATGACCACTTCGATGTCATCCTGCAAAGCGAAAGATCATCTGTTTGATTCCTGGTCAGGGCTCATGCCTCGGTTGTGGGCCAGGTTCCTGGTTGGCGTGCTTGCGAGAGACAAGTGATCAGTGTTTCTCTCTCACATCAATGTTTCTCTGGCTCTCTTTCTCCCTCCCTTCCCCTCTCTCAAGAAAATAAACAAAATCTTTTTTAAAAATTAGAAAAATAAACTTTCATAATTTCTAAAGTTTACGTTGTCTTCTCCATATGTCATTACATCATTCACCTGACTGACAGTTTCAACCAAACTTCTTCTCTGCTATGCTGAAGTGAGAGATGCACTAAGACCCTCTGACTAAGGAAAGCGTACAATGTATAAGCAGTTCGTGCAGTGGATGGTCCCAGATGAAGAAGAATGTGAAATGTCCAGGATCACAGCCTCCCACTCTAATCAAAAAAAGCATCTCCCACCCCTGAGGAGCTTCAGGTTTGATGACTGAGAAACAACAAATAATAAAATGACTTAAGTACTTCATATAGGTTACACACTTTTCAACAGAAACTCATCTGTCTGGAACAGATTTCAAATGCCATTTCTTGTAAGGTGAAGTAACAGCTTCTTTCTCTGAGTTCCAATGAGACCACTCTCATCCTGTTTAGAATCATTTGTTCAGCCTGCCTACCTTTGCATTGTGAGCTCTTTGAGAGGCTGGTCCATACCTGAGACTTCTCAGAAGTCACAGGCCCAGATCAGGGCCCCTGAGGGCCCCCAAATATTTGCTGAATGAATGATTTCACAATTACAAATTGAACTGGAAGATTCATACTGTATGACACAATTCACAGAACACTTTGGTGAGCATTATTTAATTGCACGTTCACTGTGATATTGAAAATTAGCATGTTATAGATCTTGAAACTGAAGACAACTAGCTACTGATACAGCCTTACTAAAAAAGAATTGGTGGGAACCAGATAATACAAGTACAAATCTTCTAAGTTATTACAAATTTTATCACCATTTTATATTTATTGCCTACATATGTTTCTGCCAACTATTTCTTTATTCTCTTCCAAATATCCTTACCCACAACATTATAGAGAAAGTTCAAAGAAAAGAGCCGTAAGGCATGAGTTCTAATCTTGGATTCATTACCCACATGGCCCCTGTCCCCTTTAATATTCATACTCCCTGGGTGTTTCCAAGGATCGAAGAATTAAAGACATGCATGTAAAATGTATCATAAGCCTTAACAAATTAAATACATGTTATTTTTTAATATGTGACTCTTATACTGAAGGCAACATCCAGGGTGCCATTAAGCAATGAATATACTTTGAAGGAATTGTCAGACACAGCGAATTTGATGACTACAAGGGACTCAGAGCATGCCCAGAAACCAGTGTCCCCTTCCTGCAGAACCATGTCCCTTTGGAAAGCACACTAGATGAAAATTGGGTAAGAAAATAATTTGGAAAGTTTAGTTCCTCTAGGTCCTATTCAAGGGCTGAGAAGTATGACCCAGGTCTGTGGGGTGGACTTTAGATGGGTCTGCATTTAAGCTGGGTTAAACTGATACTTAAGTTACCACTGGAGCTTTGGGCGAATCCTGTAAATTCTCTAAGCTCCTGAATGCTACTGTGTAAAGTGAAGATAAGGATAGTTCACTCATATTGTTTGAAAACATTAAATAAAAACAATTATGCAACCTGTCTAATAAATCCATCTGTGATAATAGCAACCACACTTTATTGGTGTTGTGTGCCCAGGCCTTTAGTCAATGTGCACTCCATAAATACTTTATGAATGATTACAGGTTGGCAAATTAAACCAGGTAATGGGAAGATCTAGAAACTAAAATCCAATCAGTCATCTCTAGTTAGTGTGGAGTCTTAGTCTTCTGAACGAATAGTTAACCAAGTAAAATACCAGAGTATGCAAAAGGACAGGTGATCATTTGATGGGAGGAGATTGTTATATGACAAAATGGGAACTAACACTCCACACCCCACCAACCTTGCTCACCTGCCCTTCTCCAACTTAGAACTCAGGATAAAGGAGATGGACGTGAAGATGTACAGCCTACGAGAAAGAAAGGACTGTGTGTACCAAGAGGTCAGCGAGCCCCAGGATGATGACTACCTTTGTAAGTGACCCTCACTAAGAAGTGTGTTATGATATAATGATTCTATCCAGTCCTTTGGTCCCCAAATCATTCCCTTCCTCTAGTGACCTGGAGTACAGGATTCAGTCTCAATGATGTCAGTGCCAGACTCCCTCTGAAGCTCTTTGTGTCCAGGAACATGCGCTGTGCCTTCCCTAACCCCTGTGGCTCTCACCTCCAGATTGTGAGAAGTGTCAGAACTTCTTCATCGACAGCTGTGCTGTGCATGGGCCCCCTACATTTGTAAAGGACAGTGCAGTGGACAAGGGGCATCCCCACTGCTCAGCCCTCACCCTGCCCCCTGGGTTGAGAATCGGGCCATCCGGCATCCCTGAGGCTGGGCTTGGAGTGTGGAATGAGGCAGCTGATTTGCCTGTGGGCCTGCACTTTGGCCCTTATGAAGGACACATCACAGAAGATGAAGAGGCAGCCAAGAGCAGATACTCCTGGCTGGTGAGAACTATTTCCCTCTTCCACTGTCCTCTGGCTTCCCACATTCCTTCTGAGGCCTGGAGGGACCTCACCTCTTATGTGCTTAGACATGGAGGGGACAATACAGTCAGCTCTGGGTACTGACTGGACTTTACATGAACGCAGAGCTCCTGTTTAAGGATCGGAAGATAAGTGGGAGCAAAGTGGTGCAGACACAAAGGAGTGACTCCTCCCTTGTGGGGGGCTCCCGCTCTGATGGACAGACAGACTGGATTGTGCAGATGATGAGTTATAAAAATACCATGTGGTCACAACTGGCAGTTGAATCCCCATGCAGTCTGGAAGAGCTTTGATGACAGTAGGGTAAAATAATTCTTCTATTACCTCACCACCAAAACAATAAAAGGTCTTTAACCTCTTTTCTGAAACACAGATCGCCAAAGGGAGAAACTGCTATGAGTATGTGGATGGAAAGGACAAATCCTGGGCCAACTGGATGAGGTGAGGTCAACAGGTCTCTGGGTGCCACAGGGGACTCTCATCCCCCACAAGCCCATGTATCTTTCCCTCTCATCATGCCTCCCTCAGTAGTCTCCCTTAATCCTTTTTTCCCTCTTTTTCTCCATAGCGTTCTTTCATTTCAGGGGACTTTTAGGGAAAAAGTATATCATATGTCCTCAAAATATAAAGCTCTCTGCTAGACACAATGTGGGCACTGGAAAGGACCTTGAAGAGCCTAGATTCACCAGGGACAGTGGATTACACTTTAATGTATCAAATGAACATTAATTAAGCACGCACTATATTCCAGTTTAGGTGAAGGAATACATTACTTAAATAGATCACACAACCCATGTCCGTATGAAGGACTTCTTACACACAGACATAAAACAATTGCTTTTAGAAACATTTAACTATAATTTCCAAGAAGTGCACGGTGTCAAGATAGCACAAACCTAGGGTGGCCTAAACCTGTGAGGGCAGTAAACCATCCCAGCCTCACTTCTAACTAGAGCTGGGCTCTGAGGCCTGCAGAGGAATGGTCATCAGCCTCTTCCCTGAGAGGGGCTCTCTTTTATCAGGGGTAACAGAATGCGAATCAACTACTACTGTTCTGTTTAATTTTATTAAGACAAAAAGACCTCCAATTTTCTATGGTAACTTTGGGCAGGCAAGTGAATGGTATCCTAAATAAAGTGTAGGGGGGCTGGAGAAAGGCCTCTCAAGGGAAAACACATGGGCTGAGTACTGGATAATAAGTGAGCTGGTTTAGAAGCAGAGCCCTAGATCAAGAACCAGGTTCGGTGGTGTGAGACAACTTAGTTTAGAGCTTGGAGAAGCCAGAGATTATGGCCAGTCAGGGTGGAGGTTAAGTCTAGAACTGGGTTTTAGACAATGGTGTTAGGCAGGATGAAGACTGAAAGCAGGACTTGGAGGTTGGCATTCACAGGACACGCTGACAGACACTCGGACACTGAACAAAGGTTCCCTGGGAGCACTAGGGGCAGTGGGCAACACCAGAGCCTGAGGGCCTTAAGAATCAGTGAAGAGCTGGCCATGGATGTAACAGGTAGTGGGAACTCATCACTGGTTTTCTTTCCCTCCATCTGCCTCAATCCCAGGTATGTGAACTGTGCCCGGGATGATGGAGAGCAGAACATGGTGGCCTTTCAATATCACAGGCAGATTTTCTACCGAACTTGCCGGGTGGTCAAGCCGGGCTGTGAGCTACTGGTTTGGTTCGGGGAAGAGTATGGCCAGGAGCTGGGCAGCAAGTGGGGCAGCAAGTGGAAGAGAGAACTTGCGGCCAAGAGAGGTGAGCACCACTGTTGTTCAAAACAAAGAAAAAAGAATTCTCCATAGAAATGTTCATGATCCAACTCTTAGGTAGAGTAAAATCCACTCTAAAGTCAGTAAAGGTTCAAGTCAGATGCTTCATATGCTTTTGACTCTTAGGCAAAATTTTTATATTTTTTATTTTTAAAATATTCTATGAGCAAAATACGCAACAGCATATAGTACTAAAAGACTGAAAGGGGAAAAAGAAAAGTTTTCCAGCACTAACCAGTTCTCTCACCAAGGCAGTTTTTCTGACACTTTTATAGCTGTTTCTTCTTAATTTTCCTCCATACTTCTAAATAAAATGTTTTTGTTTTTAGGCATTCATTATTTTTTAAAGATTTCACCCTGGCTTGTATGGCTCAGAGGACTGAGCGCTGGCCTGTAAACCAAAGGGTTGCCAGGTTGATTCCCAGTTGGGGTACATGCCTGCATTTTGGGCCAGGTCCCCAGTATGGGGCATGTGAGAGGCAACCACACATTCATGTTTCTCTCCTGCTCCCTCCCTCCCTTCCCCCTTTCCTGAAAATAAATAAATATATAAATCAAAACTTTTTAAACAAGGTTTTATTTATTTTTACAGAGGGTGGAAAGGAGGGAGAAAGAAAAATCAATGTGCAAGGGAAACATTAATTGGTTGTCTATGACACGCCCTCAACTGGCCGACAACCCTGGCATGTGCCCTGACTGGGAATTGAACTTGTAACCTTTCAATTTATGGGACAACAGCCAACCCACCAAACCACACCATTCAGACAGGACTTATTCATTCATCATTTCAGTGAATTATCATGAGAGATCCTACTACGTGGCACATAGAGTCCTGGGACCTGGAAATACAGATAAACATGAGGATCAGAATCACTGCTGTTGAGGAGCTGATGGGTGAAGGAGGGAAACCCAGGCCCACGGGCTTCCATGTGCCTAACACCACACGGTGGTTACTGTTTTGGAGGAAACTAATCCAGGACAAGTGGGTAGGGATCAGTGTGAGGGGAGGTGCAGTGTGGCAGGTGGTCCCGGAAGGGCTCTCTCAGGAGATAACATCTACAAAATCCTGCCTGCGGGTAAAGGATCCCAGGCAGAGGGAGCAGCTAGTGCAGGGAAGAAAAGAGATGTGGCGTTGAATTGGCTGAGGGTCACTCAGGTCTCCTCTCAGCATAGAGGTTAAGAATGGAGATCAGACATATGCTCAGTAACCCAAAAAATACAGTGCCAATGACCCAAGTTGAAACACTGGGGACTTTGCTAAGTGAAAGTGTGCTGTCATCAGCTGCAGAGTGGTGTGTACTCTGTTCAGATTATGCTTTGTTAATTTTTAGAAAATATGCCCTGGCTGGCGTAGCTCAGTGGATTGAGCGCGGGCTGTGAACCAAAGGGTCGCAGGTTCGATTCTCAGTCAGGGCACATGCCTGGGTTGCAGGCCAGGCCCCTAGTGGGGGCCACGTGAGAGGCAACCACACGTTGATGTTTCTCTCCCTCTCTTTCTCCCTCCTTTCCCCTTTCTAAAAATAAATAAATAAAATCTTTTAAAAAAAAGAACTATTAAAAAAAAAAAAGAAAGAAAAGAAAAGAAACCCCAGTGGGGAATCTCCTTACAGATTACTTCATCTCCAAATGAGAGAGCATGGTGGATTGGCCAGAGAGGAGCAGGAGTGCAATAAGTGTGGTTGGAGAAAAATTTTGAAACAGGACTCTCAGTGTATTTGAAATGGGCTAACACTGAATGAGATGAAGCATAAATATTTGGTGTGAGGCTTGAGGAAGGATTTTTTTTTAAGATTGTATTTATTTATTTTTAGAGGGGAAGGTGGAGAAAGAGGGAAACATCCATGTGTGGTTGCTTCTCACACACCCCCTGTTGGGGACCTGGCCCACAACGCAGGCATGTGCCTGGACTGGGAATCAAACCTATGACTCCTTGCTTAGCAGGCTGGCACTCAATCCACTGAGCCACACAAGCAAGGGCAGGAAGGACATGTGATTTTACTGTTTTGGAAAACAAGCAATTCCTAGTTGGGGCCTGTGGTTTTCCTCTTTAACATGACTTAGAAAATACCTATAGAAAGGAAAGGTCACTGCAGTTCCATCTGCGCTGGGAGTAAAATGGCCTCTGATGCTCCTCGAAAAACCCTACTCTGGGCAATATTAGAAAAGACCCTTGATGTGGGCTTTCTAGATTTCTGAAGAAGATGAACTGCATAAAAATAAAAAGGCAAATAGACTACTTTGTGGGAGACGGAGCTTGTGTTGTCACCACAGTAGGAATGATTCATGAGGCAGGTCTTACCAGGAGACTAATCATACGGCCCAGGCATTCTCATCACATCTGCCCTGACCAAACCTTTCTCTTTCAGCAGAACCAAAGCCAGAGGTGCACCCATGTCCCTCCTGCTCTCTGGCCTTCTCCAGTCAGAAATCCCTCAGCCAACACGTGAAACTCAGTCATCCCCCTCAGATTCTCCTGGGAACATCTGCAAGAAAACACCCCCAAGCAGAGGAACCCTGTCCAGAGGACGAGAATCAGCAGCACCAACACACTAATACACAACACTGGAATGAGAAAGCTGAAGGCGAAGAGGTCAAAGAAAGGTCCAAAACTTCGCTTAAAAGGATCAGTCAGAAGAGACTCTCAGAACCCTTTTTCCAACCTCCCAAAGAACAAATGACGAGCTCTAGTGAGCATGAGAGAACAATGGAGGAAGAGCCCCACAGCGGCCAGAAAGAGAGTCCAGGGGGCACAGGCAAGGTATTTGTGAAAGTAGGAATGTCAAAAATTACAACAGTCAAGCATGGAAGGTGTTGGCAAGGCTTCAGTGATGGGTCACATCTCATCAGAGGCCAGAGGACACACTCAGGGAAGAAGCCCTATGTTTGCAGGGAGTGCAGGCAACGTTTTACCTACAAATCAACTCTCAACAGACACCAGAGGATACACTCAGGGGAGAAGCCCTATGTTTGCAGCGAGTGTGGGAAAGGCTTTACATGCAAGTCAGACCTCAAAAGACACCAGAGGACACACTCTGGGGAGAAGCCCTATGTTTGCAGAGAGTGCGGGAGAGGCTTTACATGCAAGTCACATCTCGTGACACACCAGAGGACACACTCAGGGGAAAAGCCCTTTGTTTGCAGGGAGTGCGGGAGAGGCTTTACACACCAGTCAAATGTCATCAGACACCAGAAGACACACTCAGGGGAGAAGCCCTATGTTTGCAGGGAATGCGAGAGAGGCTTTAAATGCAAGTCAGGTCTCATCAGACACCAGAGGACACACTCGGGGGAAAAGCCCTTTGTTTGCAGGGAGTGTGGGAGAAGCTTTACACACCAGTCAAATGTCATCAGACACCAGAAGACACACTCAGGGGAGAAGCCCTATGTTTGCAGGGAGTGCGGGCGAGGTTTTACATGCAAGCCAGGTCTTATCACACACCAGAGGACACATTCAGGAGAGAAGCCCTATGTTTGCAGAGAATGCGGGCGAGGCTTCATATGCAGCTCACATCTCATCAGACACAAGAGGACACACTCTGGGGAGAAGCCCTATGTTTGCAGGGAGTGTGAGCGAGGCTTTACAGGCAAGTCAGATCTCATCACACACCAGAGGACACACTCTGGGGAGAAGCCCTATGTTTGCAGGGAGTGCAGGCAAGGCTTTACAAGCAAGTCAGGTCTCATCAGACACCAGAGGACGCACTCAGGGGAAAAGCCCTTTGTTTGCAGGGAGTGCCAGCGAGGGTTTACACGCAAGTCAGGTCTCATCAGACACCAGAAGATGCACTCAGGGGACAAGCCCTATGTTTGTGGGTCGACTGAGTGAGTTATTAGCATTAAGTTGCATATCAACAGCCATAGGAAGTCTAGGGTCCCTTACTCTCCCCAAGATTGTAATTAGTACAGAAGTAACTGGTTAAACAAACCCTCCAGTTTCATGACAATAAATGAGATGGACAAACAGTTCCATGAGTGATATGGGGATGTCAGCAACAATCTCCTTCATGTCCTATTCTAACAAGTTTTGTCTCCATACAAATACGAAGCCCACATCCCTCATTCCCCCATCACTGGAAGCAGAGATTTTGGGAAGTGCCACAAATAAATCACTCTCAGCCACAGAAATTCCACTACTGCAAATGTGTAAGTCTTTAGTCAATCTACTTTGGTTTGTGCCCAAAGAGAGGGATTTGAGACAGACTCACCAGGGAAGGGAATTCCCAGGACTCCTGGGAAGTGAGGCCTTTTCTCCTAATAGGCTCCCTATCCTCCTCCTTTGGCTTCTCTTGGCTCTTCCCCTAGTTTCCTACAACCTCTGGAGCCTCAGAGGTGAATGGCAGGGAGGATATATGCTTATGCATGGACATGAGCCTGGCTCAGTCTGCACACCTCATCTTCCTCACTGTCCTTACTGCCCCTTTGGGGTCAGCATTTCCTGGTGCACAGTGTTCAGATTCCACATCAGTCCATAGTGGGTGTGAGTCTCAGCTCTGTCTTCTCCAGCTGTGTGATGTAAGGCAAGATTCTGAACTTCTCTCTGCCTGCTTACTAGTCTCTACAGTGGAAATGGGAACTCCAGCCTTTGGGTATGACATTCAAAGTTGAGTCAGCACAGACAGAATCTGGCATGAGAATCACTGAGATCGCAAGTCCTGAACAGCCTTCAGTGACCTTGTCTGCCAGGCCTTTAGTGCTGGACAAAGGCGGATAAGGACAGGGTAGGGGTCTGTAGCCAAATTCAGAATTGGAGCAGACCCCACTGCTTTCCCCACATAGACTCAGCTGCCCTGAGAAGGAGGCCTGAGGTTGCATTTCCCTCCAGGTCACCCCCCTCCCACTGACCCTGCACACCCTCAGAGCCTCCTCAGCACAGGCAGGTGGTACTGAGAGTGACCTGTGAAACAAGACCCTAGCCCACCCCTTGCAGAGAACCAACACTGCGAACAGCATCTGCTCGCACTACTACGTTAGGTGGGATAGATGGTAAGCCAAGGCAGGGAGGACGAGGAAGACGTGTCTCACCCACTCAGCAGTCCTGAGCCTGGTCCATTTCCATTGCCAGATGTTCCAGCATCACAAGAAACACCATGCTGACACATTGAAATTTTAGGTATTATTTCCACCATCTGGGAAAGAAAGGCTTTGAAACTATTCATCCCAAGCCCTAGAAAATGGGAGGAGGTTCACAGCACTCAAGGAAAGGACCCATAAAAAAATTTGGCTAATAGCTTTCCTCTGGCCACTATCTGTTTTATAAGAGGGTCCCTAGTGCCTACAGAAAGAGCCCATAGATAACTTTGGGTAGCTGCCTCAACTTTAACTGTCCCTTGTGTATCTCTCTCACAAGCTGACAAACTGGGGTCTGAAATGAGATAAGGATTCAGGCTATTGACCCCCACACATACCTACGTTTGGATAGTCACATCCCCCATCAATCAATTTTTACCCGTCAATCAATATGTAACTTCTTCACCTCCATCCCATCAACTGTATAAGTCCTCAGGACAAAGAATCTGGTGCTCTTGCCACCTACACTCTTGCCTTTCACCCTGACCTCAGCAAGACCTGTCCTCTTCCATGAGAATGTATCACTAATAAACCCTGCCTGCACACTAATACACTTGCTGATCTGTAACCCTTTACTGCGTTGGCAAGAAGAACCAAGTTTCTCCTATGACAGGTGCACCCAATCTGCATATGGCATTCATGAAGCCCACAACACAGCAGCTTCTGTAATGCACTTTCCTTGTACCTGGGCCCCACAGGACTCCATACACCACTAACACCGTCTTGAAATTAGTACTTATTTTATCTTTAAACTTTAGTTCGTAGAGTCAGATGGGATAATAGACATGCATAACATTGGTCATTCCCGGCCACCCATTCCCAATTAATATCCACAATGGCCCAAGAGCACAAAATTCCCATGGACCCAATGGGTGGGACTCCAGCAAGACTCAAGGTGTGAACAGGGTAAATGTCTTCATCTGCATAAGCATAAGGAAGGGTGCTAACAGCTCCCAGAGGTCACACTTTTGTTAGAACCAGAGCTGAGTTCAGTACAGAGAGATGGTGAACAATTAGGACCCCATCATACCCTCTCCTGCATGAGGGAGACCTAAGCATGATCCACTCTGTTCCTGCTGGAGTAGGTTCACCAAAGGGGAACACCCACCCCCATGACCTCAAACGATGACCTTCCTGTCCTCCCAGTACCAGGCTTTCGAAGAAGAGTGTCTACATAAACTACGTGGTTTTCAATAACAGATATCCACTATTACTTTGTTTTATGCTTTTTTAAAGGAAGGTGTCTTTCTTGGGTTTTGTTTCCCTTCCCTGTTTCTCCCCCACCAGCACAGCCCAGAGAGAACACCATAAACTCAATATTCTGTGGCTTTCAGCATGGGCCATGGGAGAGGGGCAGGGTCCTGGTGTAATGCTGGCAGAGGGGCTGGCACTGAATACAGTGGGGAGGGGAACCCACAGACTGCCACGTGATGCTCACCACCCCCCCATACCAGGACAGACCCTGGAGCTCTCCCAGAAGGCTTAGTGATTCAAGATGAATAGAGAGGTCTGTTCCCTCTCCCTCCCCTTCAGCAGCAAACCACATTCGTAGTGTAGCTGCCAGCCTCCAAGGGGTCCCCCAAATGCACCTGCTGTCACCGCTGCCCTTGTACAGTCCCTCCACACAACCGAGCTGATCTGTGTTGTGAAAACAGTGTGTGGCTCTCAAAGCTATGTCAGAACTAGAAACTTTTCCTTCAGCCTAGTTTGCATAGTTTATATGGTCTCAGACCACCTTGTGCAGGAAGCTGGGTGTTTACAGAACCCCGCCCCCACCTGCCAGTTGCTGGCAGCCACCATCTGTTTTGAAGTGGAGGCTCCAAGAAGTGACTGCAGCCTGACATCTGCTAGATGCTGAGTCTCTTGCCCTTGCCTGGAAGCTGGTTGTTTAATGGAGAGGATGGTCCTTCTAGGTGGGTGCCTCAGGGGCTCCTCATCTGCCCTCTGGGTGGCGCTGGGTGGATGAGCCCAACCTGCCTCTGATCCCCAGGGCGGAGCACCGCATGTCTGTCTGCAGAGCGTGCCCATGTACAGCCCAACGGTTCGAGGTGATGGCCTCCAAGGTGACAAGTTAAATTCTGCAGTGACAGCTGGACTCACACTCACTGACAGCAACAGCCACCCTCCCGTCTCCAGCCTGACCATATCCAGCAGGGGCCAGCGCACATCCTGTGAACTGTGTTCCCTGGTGGCTCATGTGTCACTGTGTTGAGCTGCAGTGTTGCCTGGGTCTGTGGTTCTCAGCCAGGTGGCTCATTAGAACACTCTGGGCCTCATTGGAACACACTGACCAACCCCCTGTCCCAGGGCAAGGGCAGCCATCTCTGGCCTGGGCAGTGATGTGAGTGGGGAGACAAGTGAAGCAGGTGGAGTCCCTGACAAAATCCGGATGCGGTTGCTCTGGAGTCAGGAGAGGGACTCTGACTCCAACCACAAATTCCCATCACAGTGGCATCAGGGATGGGCACAGGCATCCTTCCTGTGACGGTCCAGCCGCCATGATGCTTGGGCCTCTCTGTGGTTGATACTTGTCCAGACATCAGCCAAACCAGCCACGTTCTCAGGTCTCTGCTCAGGGTCTTGGCTGACCGGGAAGAACCATCAGCTCCAGGTTACTGAGCAGCATGTGCTGCATGTTTTACCCGCATGGTCTCAAATCTGTGAGGCAGAAATGCCTTCAGCCACAGGCCTGGAAATGACAGCAAGATGGTTCAAGAGCACAGCTGCACTAAGGCTCCGTCACACAGTCCAGGCCCAGAGGCCTGGCTGCCAGGCCACCTGGCAGCAGCACCAGGCACACAGCTTCAGTTGTCTTTCCGCTCCATCTTCCTGGGCCTGAGCTTTGTCCTCCTGGCTGCAAGGGGCTCCTGCACTTCCAGCACCACACTCGTCCAGTCCCAGAGACAGGGAGTGAGGAGGGCAGGAGCCAGTTTGTTTTGAACTGGGAGGCCACTACTGCTGGGCTTGTTACACTTGGGAAGCCCTCCCCTCTGGATGAAGCCATGGTTTGTGTCCTGTGATTCCAAGACAGAGATGCCAGGATGTGGGGAATTGTTCCATGTGTCGTGGGGAATGTAGCCCAGCCCCTACTCGGAAAGGCCAGTGGGGAGCGAGGTTGGCACACAGGACCCACGCCCATGGATAGGTTTTCCTGTGGGGAATCAGGCCTACGTTGTACCTAGGCTGCTATGAGCCTTGCTTTTGTTAAAACTCCCTCACCCTGGATTAAGGCAGCATCTTTAACTTCTTAAAATCTGTGCTAAACCTCCCAAGTATGGAGTGTAACTGGTTCAACCACTTTTCCCCTTGATCGGCAACATTCTTCTCTTTGAAGTAATTAGCAACATTCTTTCCTTTGTTATCTGTAAAAGGTAACCACCTACAGCGAACCTGTGCATAGTAAATGACAAGCATGCTCAATGTGATGTACCTGGAAAAGCAATAACAGCCTGTCCAGGCAGGGGTCAGGGCCCTCTCTCTCACTTAGAGAGCGGTCATGCCATCCCTTTTTCTCCACAGGACTTCTGCAGTCCATGCGAATTTGTTCGTAGAAGCTACAACACACGGACCACGCGGGGTGGGGTCCACATCACCAGGACACAGATGGAGAATGGCAGGGGTTTGTGCCCTGATTCCCAGTGACAGAAGTGTGAAGGCACGTCAGGACACTACTCTCTCATCTAAATGGTCCCGAGCAGTAAACCCAGCTCTGCCCCCAACATGACAGGCGGATGTTGGGATCTCACCTGAGGCTGTCAGGCATTCCACCTGGGCTCTACTTAAGATTGCACAGGCCTGGCTCAGGATGGAGAAATCCGCTCCCCTCAGAAACAAAGTCAGAGGGGCTGTGACAGGGAGGTAGTGGTGGTGGGGGACTGGCAGCAGGAGACACTCCAGGCCTGACTTCTGGCTCCACTCCCCACCCTGCAGGGCTGACAGCCAAACTCAGGGCCTGAGGGTCTGCAGTCTCGGCACAGCCTCTCACAGCCACTGCTGCCTCCTCCTCCTGCCAGCGGAGCACCTGGGATCAGGGCTGCGAGGTGTTCATCCCCTGCAGGCAGGATCGGTGCTGCCTGTCTGACTGGACTCTGGGTCTTGGGGTGGGATGAAGCTGCCTGTCAGCTAAGAGACTGTGAGAAGCCACCCAGCCCCTGACCCCCGGCTCCCAGCCCTGCCCCTGCCAACGCCCCTGACTGTGGTTTGTCTCTGCCAAGAATCTCACTTTGGTGTCTTGGTATTTTGGGTTTTTTTTTTCTTTGTAAGTGTCATTTGTATAACTCTGAGGCAGGAAATAGTCAGGAAGGAGGAAACTCCAGAGGTGCCCCAGGGCTAAGATAAAGGACATCCATACAGGACAGAGACCCTATTCTAAGACCGGTTGTTCCTGCTTTCTGGAAAAGCACCGAATCATGGTGACTCATGATTGCATCTGCACAGAAGATGCTGCTGAACCCTGCTTCATTATAATAGCATTATAATAAATTAACATTGTGCAACCCCCTTCTCCAGTGTCCAGTCAAGGGAAATCATGGGAGAGCACATGCTCAATAGCTTTACACTAATACAACTAATTGTACATGTGCAATAAAAGCCCACCAAAACTAGCCAGGAAATATCCGCCCTATAAGAACAGAATCCCCCCGGCCTCTCTGCTGAGAGTTGGCCTGCTCCCATGTTCTGTGGACTGTATTATCACTTAATAAATCTGCTCTCTCTCGCTCTCTCTCTCTCTCTCTCTCTCTCTCTCTGTCTGCTATAAACTCTGTGTGCTCAGTTCAATTCTTTGTCCACAATCACCAACAACCTGGTTATCTGTGCCCACCTGTGACAACTCTAAATGCCCAAGGTTATAATTTTGGACTACAAAGAGCAAAAATACAATAACACAAATCGAAAAAATTAGCCATATTGTGCAATTTGTTGGGACCTGCAAGAAAGATCCAACAAATTTCAATTCAATGAAGTTATATAGGGTATGTTACTTGCTCTTACTGCTAATGATCTAGAAATCAGAAACAGAGGGCACTGGAAAGTCCTTTTATTTGTATGTTATAAAATACACTTCTAAATAACCCACCGAAACAAATCACAATTGGAGTTAGAAGTAACTTCAACTGGGTGATAATAAAAATACTGCATACCACAGCCAGATCACTCAGATTCCACAAACGGTCAAGGTCAGTGGTTCTCAAGCACAGGTGATTTTGCCCCCAGGGGACATTACGTAAAGCAGGGACACATTTCAGATTGTCATGAAGGTGGAGGTGAAGGAGAGAGTTATTGGCTAGCAGTGACTAGAGGTAATGCACGCTAACAGGCACCTACAATCCAGGGAAAAATAACCCAGGAGAAAGAATTATTGGTCCAAAAGGTCATCAGTACTGTTACTGGGAAGACCCATGTTAGGGGAGTTAAGGGACTTCCCCTCCTAGGTTCTTGTCCGGCTAGAAAGAATGGATTCCGGCAAGGGACAACAAACACAGTGCAGGTGAGGTAGCAGGTTTATTTGCCAAATGCACTTGACAGGAACCTGCACGCTTGCACCAAGCTGGCCTGAGTGCCCCGCCTGCTGGGGTTTCAGGGCTTTCATGCTTCCAGCAAGCCTCCAGGCTTCCCCTGCTCACCCTTCTCCCAGCCCTTCTCCCGAAGGATTAACATACAGTTGGGATTAACATACAGTTTCAAAGGCTTCCTTTCCCAGATAGAGAAAATGGTACATAGCATTTCAAAGGCTCCCCTCCAACTGCTGGTGGGCTCATCCTGGTCTCTCTTATGACCTTGGAACCTCTGAAAACCTTACCTGACCCCACTCAGGACTGCTGAATTACTGGGTGGGATGTGCCCCCCTCCCCCTCACCACCTTGGTTTGCTACCGATCCTACTTAGCAGTGCTGAGAATGAGAAGCCCTGCTCAGGGTGGAACTCAATGAAGAGTCCACCAGAATGGAAAACGCTCAGCACTTTGCTCCCTAGATCTGAAACAATGACTCTCTCTTTTCACAGACAGCCTACAAACTGACACCTAAAGAACGACAACAACAACAAAAGTTCACCATCTTGCAAAGTTTGGCAAGTGTCCTAGGCTGAGAAGACACCCACAAAGTCAGGAGGCAAAAAGGTCTGACACCTTAGGGGACAGAACCACACTGTGATACTCCACGGCGCACACCTGAGGGTCACTGCTTCTTCTCATTGCCCGTACATCGCTCTGCAACAGTTGTTCTATAATCTAACTAGAATCAATAATCTCAGTCTTTTAGTTTCCAGAAGTCACCATCTAAAATTTCCCTCTTGAAAATGTGGACATTTGCCATATTATAAATTCCTTAGATTACCCACAAGGGGCACAATTTCACTTACAAGATACTTCTGATTTCCGAGTACTAGAACACCATGCGTCTAGGCCCTAACTCATTTAAAACGCTAAGAATGCTCTTACTACTTCACTTAGTCACTAATGAACTTACAAGTAACAAAAATATTTTTTCTAGCCCTTCACATTACCTTATTTCTTCATGTTTTCTGTCAAGCTTTAGCTATTTTTATGTTATATATAACTAAAATAATGTGATAATTATTATTACATGATAGCTTACTTACCTTGAAACTCATTAGAATCAACTTTTACATTATTACAAATAGTAGAATTAAGTAACGTGAAGGACAAATTGCATGCATAATTAAATATCCTTTTATACAAAAGAGTAAGTTACAGATTTAATTTTTAAAAACACCCAGTAGCAACAAAACTGGTAAAACGCCTGGGAATGAACTTAACAAGAATGTGTAAGATCAATATGAACTGATTCATAACCAGCTACCCAGTAAAAGACACTTGAACAACACCGACTGCGGCAGCTCAGTGGCTTGGGCTCCGTACCGCAGACCTAAAGGTCACCAGCTCGATTACCGGTCCGGGCATGCGCTTGGGTTGAGGGTTCAGCCCCAGCTGGGGGTGTGCAAGATGCTACTAATCAATGTTTCTCCCTCTCCCTCTCCCTCTACCTCCCATCCCCTCTCTAAAAATAAATAAAATCTTTTTTCAAAGAGACACTTGAACAACAGGAAAGTAACAGCATGTTCTTGGATAGAAAAATATATAATGATCTCCATTTCCCCGTTACCTATAAATGTAATATGAGCTAGATTAAAATATCAGCCAAAAAATTTTTAATCCTCACCTGAGGACATGCTTATTGATTTCAGAGAGATGGAAGGGAGAAAGACAGAGAGGGAGAGAAACATCAATCTGAGAGAGAAGCATCAAAGGGTTACCTCTCATACGTGTCCCCACTGAGGACCGAACCCGCAACCCAGGCATGTGCCCTGACTAGAGCTTGAAATACAACCTTTCCATTTATAGGAGAAACTTGGTTCTTCTTAACAATGCAGTAAAGAATTACAGATCAGCCAGTCTATTAGTGAGCAAGCAGGGTTTACTAGTGATACGTTGTCACGGAAAAGAACAGGACTTGCCAAGGTGGCAAGGAAGGCATAGATTCTGGGCCAGGCAAGGTAAGGGCAGCAACAGGCAGGGGCAAGGGTGGTGGGAGCCTCAGGTCCTTGGTCCTGAGGACCTATGTAGCTGGCAGGATGGTGGTGAAGAACATACATGTTGATTGGTGGGTAAAGGTGGTGCCAGCTACCACGGGGGGATGTGACTACCCAAATGCAGGTATGTGTGGGGGTCTGTTAGCCTGAATCCTTATCTCACTCCAGACCCCATCTGTTCCTCTTGTTGTGAAACAGAAACATCACAGGAGGCAGTTAAAGTTGGGGCACTCACCCAAAGTTATTTATGGGCTCTTTGTAAATATTAGGGAATCCCTCATAAAACAGATGGTGATCAGAGGTAGGCAAGTTACCAAAGTTGTTTGTGGGCTTTTTCTTTGGGCACCTGCCAACCAGACCTTGGAATTAACACACACTTTCAAAGGCTTTCTTTCCCAGACAACGGAAACAATACATAGAATTTCAAGGGCTCCCTCTTCCCGTGCTACCACGGTGTTTCTTGTGATGTTCCAAACACCTGGCACTGTTATCAGATCAGACTCAGGATGGCTGAGTCAGTGGGTGAGACATGTCTCCCTCCTCCTCCTCCTCGCCTGGGTTTGCTATCTAGCCTACCTAACAGGACAAGGCTCCAACCAACTGAGCCACACTGGCCATGGCTCAGAAAAATTTTTTAAAGTAAAACAAGCTCAGTTTAAGTTCACCAGTTAAAATAAGGAAGAATTAAAAGGTGCATTGTATTATGAAGCTACATTAAGTACAACGGTGGATTAATGCCCTATGAATAGACAGACTGATGGAAAAGAATACAGGGTCCATTAATACATGCAGATCCACATAGAAATTGTGCTTGTTTTGTTTGGTTTTTTAAATTTATTGATTTATATTTCATCTGGAAATTCTATCATTTGCCTCTCCCATGCCCCCACCTGGTGACCTGGCCCCACAACCTGTCACAGGTGGGCACAGGTAACCAGGTTCTTGATCATCGCAGACAAAAAAAAATTGAACAAAACACAGAGAGTTTATAGCAGACAGACAGAGACCAGATTTATTAAGTGATAGGACACTCCACAGAACATGGGAGCAGGCTGACTTGGAGCAGAGATTGATCTCAGGGGCGGGAGGGATTCTATTTCTTGGCTAGTTTTGATGGGGTTTTATTGCCCATGTACAAGTAGTTCTATTAATTTAAAGCCACTGTGCTTTAAGCAACAAGTATAAAGGACTCATGGACAAAAACTATGGGGGGGTGGAAATGGGAGGAAGGTGGGGAGGGCTGGGGTGGTGGGCTGGGGCGGGGTAAAAGACAGAAAACTGTACAATATCAACAATTAAAAAATACTGATTAAAAAAAAAAACAAGTTTTAAACTCAGAATTCTGCAGATACGCTCTACTGTCTCTTTACATGGTGCACTGCTTGCTATGGAGAATCTGAGTTTAGCCTAATTTTACTTCTTGAAGGTGACTGCTTTTTATGATGGATGACTACAGTACTCTTTATTTAATCCTGAATATTACTATTTATACCATACCATCCTTCAGGCTTGATAATTCCAGTTTTTCTTGGAACATGGTCATGGTTTTTTAGCTTGCATTGATAAAGTCAGTTCTTTCCTTTATGAAAGTATTATTGCTTTTTTGTATTTATTTCCATCTCTAACTCAGAGACAATAATTATGCAAACACTGTATTTCCACTCTCTAGTGTTTACAGCTAATTGCTTTCATGGTCTTGACTATGTAGTTTCCTCAAACATGTTGTTGTTTCCACATTTTCTATCACTGAGGGTACTAAGCTAAAATGATTTTGTACATAGGTAATTCTGTAGAGTCTGGGGTCCTAATAAAAAGATGTAGCTGGGAAAAAAAAAATAAAGCCACTGTGCTTTAAATTAAATTATCAAGATCCCATGATCTTCCTTGACTGACCACCAGGGAAGGAGGTCCCACAGTATTGATTTATTATAATGCTATTATAACGAAGCAGGGGTCATGTAGCATCTTCTGCGCAGGTGCAGTTATGATTCATCACGATTCAGTGCTATCCCTGAAAGCAGGGACAACTGGTCTTAAGATAGGGTCTGTGTCCTGCATCAGTGTCCTTTATCTTAGCCCTGGAGCACCTCCAGAGTCTTTTCCTGTCTCCTGCCTCAAACCCAGGCATGTGCTCTGACTGGGAATGGAACTGCTGACCTTTTGGTTTGCAGGCAAACGCCCAGCCCACTGAGCTACACCCGTCAGAGCCATTGCTTGAGTCTTGCATGTGGCTTGACCAGGGATCAACATGCAGCCTTGTTTACCCCCCTCCCCAAAAACCCTGTAGAGATATAAAAAACTTCACATGAGCCCTGGCTGGAGTGGATCAGCAGACTGAGCACAGGCTTGGGAACCGAACAGTCACAGTTGGATTCCCAGTCAGGGCACATGGCTGGGTTTCGGGCCAGATTCTCAGTTTGGCGTGTGTGAGAGGCAACCAATCCATGTATCTCTTACACACATCAACACATCGATGTTTATCTCCCTCTCTTTCTCCCTCCCCTAACCCCCTCTCTCTAACAATAAATAAATAAAATCTTAAAAAAATAAATTTGGCCCTGGCTGGTGTAGCTCAGTGGATTGAGCGCGGGCTGTGAACCAAAGGGTCACAGGTTCAATTCCCAGTCAGGGCACATGCCTGGGTTGCGGGCCAAGCCCCTACTGGGGGCCACGTGAGAGGCAACCACACATTGATGTTCCTCTCCCTCTCTTTCTCCCTCCTTTCCCCTCTCTAAAAATAAATAAATAAAATCTTTAAAAAAAATAAATAAATTTAACATGAGCAGCAAAACTGGATTCAACATTTAAGGATGACCCGCTATACCCAACGTTTCCTTCTGATCTGCACCAAAGTGTTTTCCCAACGTGAACACCAGATGGCAGAAGAGAGGCGCACTTGGAACGTTTTTCCAGTGATGATACTGTACTGTAAAGCAAGTTTCAACAAACTTCAAAAAATTGAAATTATGTAAAGCTTATTGTTGGCACTAATTGCAGTCAATCTAGAAAACAGTAACAAAAGGTTACTAAAAAGTCCTTATTTGTAAAAGTGATTAAATGTACATCTAAATTGGATTCCACATTCCTAGATGATACACTATACTGACTTCCTGCAGACCTGCAATAAGGTGTCATTCCCCAAATGGCCACGAGATGGCAGCAGAGACCAACAGATACAACGCATGTCCTAAAGGCCTGACCTAAAGGATCCTTTGCTTTTCAACCTGAGATGCAATGAAAGTACGCTTTTCACTGTCCCCCCACAACACAGCTGCAGGATGTCATCACTGTTTCCTTCCACTGCCCTCTGCCACCTTCATGCCATTTCACCATCCCATCGTCCCACAACACTGTTCTCTTTCGGAGCAGAGAACTCTTCTGTGGTCTTCCAGGGAATGGAAATTTCTCTCCATAAAGAAAAATTCAGAGAGACGAACTAAAGGGCCGTGGGAAGGAGCAAGGTCTCTGAGTACTGTGGCGGAATCAGGATGGCGCAGCCAGGCTGGAACCCTTCTCCCTGGTCACCAAAGAGAAATGAGCTCTCTCACCTAATCCTAACATCTTCCGCATCCTCTGCTGACAAATTCCGGACTCTTCCCCTCGGGCGGAACTTTGAGTTGCTATGATGGGGAGCAGTACCTGCTGCCAGTAACCTGCTGGCTTGCCAGACCAGCTCCTATGGCAGGACTCCCTCCCAAATTCACAAGGGCACCATCACCTCCTTTGGATGAAGACGACCCTTTGGAGGGGCGAGTGGTGGTTCCTTTCTTTGCCTTCAGTCTCTCCTGTTGTACATTATTCTCAAATAGCAAACATTCATCCTCCCCACACACACATAGTCTTCATGGAAATGGAACGTTTTCCTTATGTTTCAGTGGAGAACCACTTGTGGAAATCCACTCATGAACGGTCCCCCACCATCCTGCTTAACTCCTATGGAGCCCAAACGGCAAAACAATTAACACAACCAAGCTGGTGCAAATGATTTTCGAAGCCTGATTAGGATACTTGGAACATGTTGCCTGTCTCCCACCTGCCATGACATGGTCCGTCCTCAGTGAACATCTGCCATTGAGGGCTCTCCACTGCACCTGGTCTGCCTGCCTGTGGGAGAAATCTCCAGCAGGAAACTCCAAAGTCCACTCTGACACATTCCATCAGTCACAGCATCTTCTCCACACACACCACAGATCTTTCCTGGCCTTACAGTTGTGCTTGTAACCTTTCTTGAAATGACAAAGCCAAAGGGACCAAAAATGTTGCTTATGTTCATGCTTCTTCACTGTGAAAATGGCCAACCATGCATTCACCACTTGTGGTGAGTTTTTTGTTTTTTTTTTATCCCACACTGATAGGACACCTGTCACAATACAGTGTAACATGATGGTTTCGAATGAGGTTAAAGACAAGTCATGCTATCAACCCCAACCCCAACCCCTAATCCTAACCCCAAACCATGCCACACACCAGACACCAGACCAGACCAGGTGTCGGAAATCTGTCCCTGACTCCAGATGCCTGACTCTGGACATCATACCACAGAGAACAGTGTGTCCTCCTATTTGAATCTGTAAACCCTTGAAATGTAATCATCTCATGTCTAAAACCATAAAGCAGGTTTCTGTAAAAATAGTTACGTTACATCAAGCAAATTAAATGATGCAACGATGACGCACAGAAGACGCTGAAATGCATGAGGCTGCTGCTGGCATGTCAAGGCATACCCTTCCAAAGCAAAACTGATGAAAGTGAAGGAGTAAATGTGATGTCCTCCTGGTTAAAAAATTGTGGGTGGCAGGAGAAGCTCTTTGCAGAGTAAGAAGACCACCCACGGAACTGAAGAAAATGGTTGCACATTATACTTTCAATCAGACTCTTTCTTCCACAACAAAGAACTTTATGACTCATCGATGAAGAGACACCTATCTTATTTTGAACATTTCATTTATTTATTTTTAGAGAGAGGGAGGGAGGGAGAAAGAGAGGGAGAGAAACATCAGTGTGTGGTTGCCTTTAATGCGCTGTCTACTGGGGACCTGGCCCACAACCCAGGCATGTGCCCTGACTGGGAATAGAACCAGAGACCCTCACTTTGGTTTACAGGTTGGTGCTCAATCCACTGGACCACACCACCCAGGCAGACATGTATATTTTCAGAAAACTTGAATAGTCCCTTCTAATGAAAAGCCATTCATAGAAGTGTTAAAAAAAAATACCAGAGATGTTCAATGGCTACATCACAGCACAACACCCCTTCCCAGACACGACAAAGGCTATAATGACAAAGCAAACCTGAGAAATGTTTATGATAACAAACAAAAATTAGAATGATTGACCATTTATTTCATAAATGTAAAATATTGCAGACAAATATTACATATATTTCTATAAAATGGTTTGACAGTTCCTCAAAAAATGTCAAAACATTTTATTTGAAATATTTGCAATATTGCAAAATATTGCAGACAAATTTTACAAATATTTGTATAAAATGGTTTGACAGTTCCTCAAAAAATTACCCTACTGTGTTCAATAACTCCACTTGGAAACACATACCTGAGAAATTGAAGACAGATATTACAACAAACTTATACATGATTATTCATAACAGCACTGTTAACAAGAACTGAAAGGTAGAAAGCATTCAAATGTCCATCCACAAGTAAATGAATAAACAAAATTTGGTTATTCTGTCACCAAAAAGGTACCAGGCCCAAGGCAGGTTTTCCCTGGCAAGGACTCGTATGTGTGGATTCTTGACTTCCTGCAGTAAAAATGTCACAGCACAAAGCTAGGGAATTTTGAGAGTTTGTGTATTGCGTCTCAGGGCAGTGAAACAAAGAAAGGGCTTCAGACAGAAGAGGTGAAATCACAGCAACAAGAGTCAGCATGGAGGGCACTGCTTCTGGGGCCCATCTGCACAGAATACTCAGCTCTCCAGGGGTGCCCTTTGACATGCTGATGCCACAAAGCCAGCACAGTGATCAGGGTCCTTCTCTGGAGAATTTCTCCTTCAGAAAAGTCACCAGACAAGGTCTGGGACTGAGGGGGGTCTTCCCCTGCGTGGACTGAAATGGGTAAACCATTTGCTCTCACATTTCCTTGCTTAAGGAAGATAAGATCCTCAGACTTACTACTGGGCTGTACATCACTGTCCTTATTGAGCTACCAAGCTCAGTTTTCCCATTCCACTTGCCAAGGAAATTTTCCTACTTTTTTTACTAACCTGCCTCAACTCCATGCACTTGGGGACTCATATTGGCAATGAATTTCACACAATGATCATCTGTTGACAGATAGCAGACACCAGAGGCAAACTCGGGATCCTGGACACGGACCTTTGACTCTGAAACCTGGACCCTGGAGCGGACCCAAACCGAGACCAGGACTCCAGGCCCAAAGCCCCAAACCCGAAGCCGTGGGCCCACACCTGACCCAGACCATGAGGTCTGAAGGCCAAACACCAGATACCAGGGATTGACACCAGACCCTTACAATGCCAGATTCCATACACCAAAACCTAAATCTTCATCTGCACATGGACCTCGCCTGTGAACCCAGGACAAAAAGCCACATCCTAAGAGGTGCAAGACTGCAGACACACAACCCAAAACATTGTGACTCTGAAGCACAGGCCTTGGACACAGGATGTTGATCTATAACCAGGATGCCATGGTCAGAATCTGGAGCTAGAGCCGAATGCCGGGCCCTTATTGCCAGAAGCCAGAAGGAGGAGCTGAACCGGATCCTCCCATAGTAAACAACCCTGTGATTCAATAAGATAAAACCCTTGTCTCTCCAAATGCAGACTTCAACATTTTATCAATCCCAGGAGCAACAGGCCAAAACACTGAGTGAACAAAAAGGATGCTGACCTTGGAGGCAGGTGTCCGTGATCTCTCAGCTATGACAGGCTCATCCTGTTCCGGAGGGTCAAATCGATGAAAACATCCTTGGACACCTTTAGGGTCACATACAATTCTTATATGCAAATGCATTCTAGTAATAAAGGGTAAACCCATTTTCCAACAATTGTAATGCCACGGGCTAGTGTGGTTCAGAGAAACAATTCTGATAATAGGTGCCCCGGTGCCGGGCCCCTCCCGCCACAATTGGTACATAGGAGTAGAGGCAGAGCCAGAGCGGTTGTTCCATCAGGCCCAGCTGATATTCCCCAGTTAGCGAGCGCCCCAGTTCTCCGCTACAAAGGACTTTTGGGGAGATAAGCAATAGTGGCATTCGGTCCTCAGCCTAAAGACCAGAAGACTGAGCCTTTCATGGCTAGTGTCTAAGACACGAGGAGGAGGTGGAGGGGGATTGAAAGCATGGTAAACCCCCTCCTGGGCACAGAGGCTGACCAGTTAACACGGAGAGCGGACAGTGACTGCTGTCCTGCTCTTTGCTTTCAGCATAAAGCTGCTCCTTTAAAGGAGAGCACTAAGTGTCAGTAAGAACAGAACACCAAACTTGTAAGTGTTCAACAACATAAACCATTTTCTTGGCACCGACATCCAGTGCCTGTTTTCTTCTAGTGGGCCGGTGTCAGCTGGGCCACCTGGTCTGCTAGCTGATCAGTTTTCATCTCCAGGTGGCGGAGCTTGATGTCTGTTTCATTTATGATAAGGACTCACCCTTTCATCTGGAGGCCAGACAAGACCTGTAGGGATGGAAACACTCACGCACCCTCTTCCCCATGTTAAGAGGTCTGCAGGGCCCTGCCAAGAGCCGTCTCCCAGCAGCTCTCTATAGACAACCTGAGGGTAAGGCGGCTTTGATTCTTTTTGCCTGAAAATGCTTCTCAGTTGGAGCACTGAGTGATTCATCACAATTTAAAAAATTATAGGTGAACATGGCTAACATAATCAAATTTTGGAGGGTGACTCCCCCTTTTTTGTTTTTTAAGTAGATTTTTAAAGGTATGATGAACCTATTCTACAATTGCCCGACTGGCTGGATTGTAAGGTATTCCTGTCTTATGCTGGATTTTTCTCTGAAGCAATTACTAGTCCAGCAGAGGCCACAGAGTTTTTAAGAAAGGAGGTAGTTTTTGCGGGAATATCTTGTGAGGGAGCTGCGATCAGAATGTCATCCATACAGTGATAGAAACTAGAATTAGGGAACTGATCTCTTACTGGCTGAATGGCTGCATAAATGAAATGCTGGCAGATAGTTGGGCTGTTAAGCGTCCCCTGACATAAAACTTTCCATTGAAACCTCTGTAAAGACTGAGAGTTATTAATGGCTGGGAGGGAAATTACAAAACACTCCTGATCCTTTTCTGCTAAAGGGATTGTAAAGAACCAATCTTTTAGGTCAATAATTAAAAGCAGCCAATCTTTGGGAATACAAACTGGATTAGGAACTCCCGGCTGCAGGGGGCCCATGGGCTGGAGGGATTCATTGATTTTTCTGAGATCGTGAATAAGCCTCCATTTGCCACATTTCTTTGGTACAACAAAAGTAGGAGTATTCCAGGGGCTGTTAGAGGATTCAGTATGACCTGCTTCTCATTGTTGTTTAGCTGAGAAGTAGGTCTGTTCAAGTCGCTCTCCTTTAAGTGGCCCTTGATCAACCCGTACCAGCGTATTGCAGAGCCAGGGAAGGGGCAGGGGAGTTATAAGAGCAACGGCCATTCGAGGAAAGGTGGCAGGGAGATTTGCGTTCCCCGCTGACTGAGGGGATCACGGCCCCAAATGTGAAGGGGCACAGGCAAGACAGATGGTCGAATTCTCCCCACCTGACCTTCTGGCCCGTGACATCTCAGAGACCATGCGCTGGCTTGCGGTTGAGAGACTCCCCCGATGCCCGTGACAGGCGTTCCGCTGTCTGGTAAAGGTCACTCAAGAGGCCAAAATCGTTTTGAGATAACGGAGATGTCAGCTCCCGTATCTATGGGGCCATGAAAAGTTCTCTCTTTTATCTTTACTTGTAAAATTGGTTTATTTAACTTGATTGATTCTGTCCAAAAAAAGATCATCTGTACTGCCAAAGCTTCCTTCCCCCCTCATTGTATTTCCAGTCTTTGAGATTACGTAGGGGAGCAAGAGGAGCTGGGCAATGTGTGTTTGGGCAGGAATAATATGATAGCTAGACACTTTAAGCATAATTTTAATTTCTCCTTCATAGTCTGACTCAATGACTCCTGGAGGAACAAAAATGCCTTTCATAGTAATACTGCATCTCCCTAAGACTAGACTGACTGTTCCTGGGGTACAGGTCCCCAGACACCTGTGAGTGCTACAATTACTTGAACCTGTTCGTCGAAGATGAGCTCGTTGGTGGTGACCAAATCCAGCCCTGCGCTCCCACGGGCGGCTGCACGAAGGTTGGCAACTGTGCCTTTCCCTGCATCCCCTGATACTGATTGCTGCTCCGAAAGTTCCGATCGGGGTTGGGAAAGCTGGAGCGGGCGCCCCCCTGGAAGTTTCCCTGAATGGGCTGGCCATTTTCGTCAAATTTAGAGCGGTGTTCCTTTGCCCAATGTTTACCTTTGCCACAGCATGGACAATCCTTTAGGGGAAGCTTGTGATTACCTTTCCCCCTCCCAGTTTGGACAAACGGTCCTTCCTCAGGTGACCAGACTTTCCAGGATTGTAACATCTGGGATCCCCCTTAATTGCAGCAGCTAAGAGCAAGGCCTTATGCTGCTCTGCGCCAACACCTTGGCAAGCCTTGATAAACTCACTGATGTCTTTGGTGGCAGTGCGCTGGGGCCCTGTAACGGCCCTGCAGTCCTTATTAGCATTTCCATAAGCTAGCTGGCACAAAAGAGCTTTGGCTGCTCTGTCATTATCTATCTACCTTTCAATAGCTTCTTGGAGGCCATCAGGAAAGTCAGTATGTGCCTCCACAGCACCCTGACGGATGTTGGCGACGGAAGAAGCTTCCCCGGCCTGAGCATCAGGCACGACTTCCATGGCTCTGAGAGCAATCTGAGCACTCTGACGACAAGCGTGAGGGCTGAGCCTGGCTTGATTCACAGCAGTAGCAGAACCACCAGATCCAAGCAGCATAGGGACGGTGACAGGATTATTTATCTGTGCATTCTCAGCAGCTTGGGTGCCGGTCCTTTGAGAGTACTCCAAATGCCAGACAGCAAACTGAGCAGGACTCAAACAGTCCTGGCGAGGGCAACCCAGCACAAGGGGCCACCTTGTAACTGTCAGCAATGGCTGGAAGTAGCCTGCTAGTAAAAGGGGACTGGAGCCCATTTTCTTTAATGCTTTTCTTTAAACCCTTACAGAGAGAAAAGGGAAGGGCCTCGTGGACATTTCTTTGGCCCTTCATTATAATGGGGAAGGCCGAAAGGGCACCTGCACCCCCAGCCTCCGCCGCCTGCCGAGGGCACTGCCGCAGAGACCTGACGGGGTGTCCGTCTGAGTTTCCTCGCTTTCCCGGTGCTGACGCACCCCGTGAGGAGGAACACTCCCCGAGTCGGGACAAAGAGTGATGACAACACGGTGGGTCCTCCGGCGGGACTGCAGGCCGAACTTCCGTGGTCTGTTCTCCTGTTACATCGTATGTGACTTCCTCCTTTGACCTAGACTCCTTACCCTTTCCGACGACTAACTCCGGTTTTTAAGCACATGTACGCATGAGAGCAGTCCTGACTAGTCACCAAGTTAGTAAGTTTTTAGCTCCATTTTAGTTGAAACACCACTACCCTGTAGAGATTTTGGTTTGTCACCTGCCTTTTCCCAAACCTCAATATCTAAGGCTCCCTTACCAAGAAAAGCAGGGCAATACTCCCTCGTTGTTTGTCCAAGCAGGATGAGGTACCATTTCTTCACTCCTCCTGCTCCCTGGAGGAGCTGCTGTAACACACGCAGGTAAACTTCCTGCTCTTTAGACAAACCAGAGCCCATTCTTGTTACGAAGAGGCTCCTTTTTACTTTCGATTTTGTCCTTTCAAACTCCTCTGCTTGAGCTGAATTCCAGCTCCTAGCTGTTGGAGGACACAGTGCAGTGGGTCAAAACTGTGCTGCAGGTGAAAGGCCGTCGTCAGGGAAGGCTCCCGAATATTCCGGGTACCCTGACCCCGCTTATGGGTCTCAGGTTCTCCCCCAAGTGTGAAACACTGCAGGGGGCGCTCAAAGCACTCAGTGACCAACCTTTATATCTCGCTTCCCTGGATGAACCAAGAGTTAAATTACTGTGATTGGAATTCCCCGTGAGGCCCCTGCATGTCTCGGGGATTGACCCCAGACACCTCCGCAAGCCCTACTCATGTAGGAACACCTGAGATCTCAAGCCGGAGGGAGGATTGTCTGTTATCTTCAGTGCTCAACAAGAAGCTAAGATACTCATAAATAACGCTGTAACTAACACTAAATTCTAAAAGCAATCTTCAGAGTCCAGTTGAAACCGAAACACTCATTTACTATCTGCTTTTCTGCTTACAGGCGGGTGGAGGGAAAAGGCAGAATCAAAAGGGCTGCAAGAAGCAGCTTTTAAAGAAAGAATGGGCTGAGGCGCTCGTACTATTACAGCTAATTGAAAGGAAAATTCATTGCTCTCTTTTCCTAACCCTAAAACCTGATTGGGGGTTGTGCCTCAGGGATGAGCTTGTGAGTGTTTTTTTTACAGTGTGTCTCTCATTGAGCGGACTTTGTGGGCAGTTGGCAGGAAACCTCATGTTCTGTCCTGGCCAACATCTAACTTATCCTCTCACAGGTGACTTCCAGAGGGGACTGCCCTTGTGGCTCTTAACTACCTGACCTGTACCCGCCGGGTATGGCGATTGCCAGAGAGAGAGAGCAAGGCTTCTGCTTCCTAAAGAGAGTGCTGTCATAAGAGAGAGCGACCTTGGAAAAATACCCTTTTCTCTGAAATCCAACACACCCTACGACCTTCCCAAAAAGCACTCGGGGTCATCGGCCCTTACCTGGACTGACATGCGTGCTCAGTCTCAACCACGTTGATGTGTTGTCCACAACGACGGCTCGTAGCCTCTGGGTTCCTGTTCCTGGGGCCAGATGATGCAGACCCTGGCCCTCCGCAGCCTGTGTGTTGTGGATGCGGTACACAAATTCACACGGACCACTGAGTCCTGTGGAGAAAAAGGGATGGCCTGGCCACTCTCTCAAGGGGAGAGCTCCCCCACCCTTGCCTGGACAGGCTTTTATTGCTTTCCAGTTGCATTACAGCAAAGCAGCAGGTTCTCCTTATTTCTAGATTTAGTTAAGTGATTGCTTCTTACAGATAACAAAAAAGGAGAATAAGTTACAAATACAAGGGAACGATACAAATTATTACTTTTGTTACATTTCATCCTTCTTAACACAGACTTTAGGGAGTTGCTTCACAGATACACATTAAACATCTGCAGTCTCAACTCAGGGTGAGGGAGTTTTAGCAAAAGCAAGTCTCATAGCAGCCTACGTACAATGCAGGCCTGATCCCCCATGGGAAAGCTGGTTGGCACACCCGGCTCCTGTGTGCCATCTTACATTGATCAGTTTTCTGGATCAATACTGGGCTACGTTTGCCATTGCCATGCTGATTGGTTCCCTGTACCAATGAGGTTATGTAGGACCTTGGAAGTATGGGAAAACAGGGTGTTATAGTGGTAAAATAAGTAATAGACAGGTAATTTTTGACAAGTGCAGCATTTGTGGAATGTTACTTTTTGTTAGGCAATCCCACAAACTACAGGACACAAGCTACATTAATAAACTCTTCCAAATTTCATCAACATAATCATTCAGTTGAGAATCAGTTGCTTTGCTAAAATTGTTAAACCTTGTGGCAACAGCAGCAGACTCAGCCTGAGAGAGCGACCAGCTGCCAGGAGGGCCGTGCATCGCCCACAGGGGGTCCAAGGACTGAGTGTCCCTGAGTGCAGACCATCCAGCTCAGCCTGCAGCCAGAAGAGTGCAGTGGAGCCCACAAGCGCAAAGCAGGTGACCGTGAAGCCACAACCAGGAGGTGAGCCACGGCCACACAGGTGGGACAATGACACAGTCAGGACCTCAATGCTGCCAGTACCTCAAGTGGGTGGGATATGCCTGCATTTCAAAGATCGATGCAGTTGAGACATCAGTGAGCCAGGACATCGATGCAGGAGCACGAAGGCACAGCCAGGACACTGACGCAGACAGGACATCGACAAGGCCAAGGCGTCTACACACAAAGGACAGCAGCGCAACGCACATATTGCCTCAACCAAGGCATCCGCTCAGACGGTACGGGAGCGCAGCTCAGACACCCAGGGAACTGGGGCATCGACAAAGATAGGAAAGTGGCACAGCCGACACATCCATGCAGCTGGGACATCCGTGCAGATGGGATGTTGACATGCAGGCAACACAGCAGCACGACCTCTACATCCACACGGACAGGACAGTGATGTGGAAGGGACACAAACACAGACAGGACAGCAGCAGGGCCAGGACATCAAGGCTGAGGGGACCTAGACACGATCATGATGTCAGCAAGGCTGAGACGTTAGTGTGGTGGGGATGTGGACACGGGAGGGACACCGATGCGGACAGGATGTCGACACACATAGGACGTTGGACCACAAAGACGTGGACACGGCTGACATGTGAACACAGGGTTAGCCCATAAGAGGTGCCCAGTTACCTGACGTGAAGACACCACTGTTATACATGGTGGAGAGAAGGAAAAACGAACTTCAAAGTCCATTTATATGAAAGTAACAACATCCATGATTAAGTGCCATTCCAGTCAACATGTGTAGATCATTCCCTGCAGCGGACAACCTTTCCTGCTGGCTGGCACGAAGGTGTTCTTCCCAAGAAGCCCTTGAGTCAAGAAAAAAGGCACACTTAGGACATTTTGCTAAGTGAGCGTAATGAGCCATAAAGCAAGATTAAAGAAATCACAAAGAACTAAAATTATACAGAGTATAATTCTCACTCTCATTGCTGTTAATGTAGAAATCAGGAACAAACAGTAATTGATAGGTCCTTACATTTAAAAGTTATGAAATGGCCCTGGCTGGTGTGGCTCAGTGGATTGAGTGTGGGCTGTGATCCAAAGGGTCACGGTTCAATTCCCAGTCAGGGCACATGCCTGGGTTGCGGGCCAGGTCCACAGTGGGGGCCATGTGAGAGGTAACCATACACTGATGTTTCTCTCTCTTTCTCCCTCCATTCCCCTCTCTCTAAAAATAAAGAAATAAAATATTTTTTTAAAAGTTTAAAAAAATAAAAGTTATGAAATGCACTTCGGAATAACATTGCAATCCACAGTGGTTGATTCTAGTCGTTGATATTCCACTGTAATCAACCACTTTGCCTGCCGACCAGCACTAAGGTGTCATGCCCAGGAATGCCCACAAGATGGCAGCAGTAGGCACACTTAGAACACTGGAAATGACCATATTGTACCATCCATGTGTTTTCAACAAACTTCAAATTTCAGGACTGAAATTATAAAAAATTCATGTGTCACCCTCATGAACTGCTAACGTACAAGTCAAAAACAGAAGGTAACTAGGACATCCTTTCATATCAATGCAATGAAAGACACTTCTCAAATAACATTCCATGAACCCCTAGTAGATCATTCACTAGAGCCAATGAATTTTCCTGCAGGCCTGCACGAAGCTGTTATTCCCAGGTGACACATGACATGGCAGCAGAGGGCCACACTTGGGACAGTTTTCAAAGGGACCATCCTGTGCTAAGGCCAGTTTTAACAAATTTCAAAGGACTGAAATGATACACAGTCTGTTTCTTTCTGTCATTGCTGTTAATACAAAAATGTGGAACAAAAGGTAACTACTAGGTCCTGATATTTAAAACTTACTAAATACACATCTAAATAACATTTCAATCAACATTCATTGATACTCCCACAATCAACCACTTTTCCTGCTGAACGGCCACTAACATGTTATTCACAAAAGGCCCACAAGGTGGCAGAAGAGATGCACACTTGGAACACTACTATTTGCTTGGCCAAATAGTACAAGATTCATTCGATTTTTAGGTAAAGGCACAATGAAAAAGACGTTTTTTGTTTTCACCAATAATTTCATTGAACAACATATTCACTATTTTGTCCCACTGCTTTCTGCAGTCTTTCAGGCATCTTCATAATTCCATGTTCCCAAAAGTTTTTATCTTTTGGCCAAGCCAATAAAAAGCCAGTTTCAAAAAGCATTGCAGCATTGAAATTATATACAACACGTTTCTCTAAGTGCTCCTATTGTACTTCAGCCAGAATTCACTACTAATGGGTGACTGGAAAGTCCTTTTATTCAGTAGTTATGTAAAACACTTCTAAATAACCTCAAAAATAAAACAATTTGACCCAGCAATTCCACTGCTTGGATTATATCCTAAGAACCCTGAAACAACAATCCAAAAGAACCTATGCACCCCTATGTTCATAGCAGCACAATTTACAATAGCCAAGTGCTGGAAGCAACCTAGGTGCCCATCGGTTAATGAATGGATCAAAAAACTGTGGTACGTTTACACAATGGAATTCTATGCAGCAGAAAGAAAGAAGGAGCTCCTACCCTTTGCAACAGCATGGATGGAACTGGAGAGCATCATGCTAAGCAAAATAAGCCAGGCAGTGAAAGACAAATACCATATGATCTCACCTTTAACAGGAACCTAATCAACAAAACAAACAAACAAGCATAAGATAAACAAAGACACTGAAATTGAGAACAGTCTGACAGTGACCAGAGGGGGAGGGGAGGGAATTTCAGGGGAAAGGGGGAATGGTTTAGAGCAACAAATATAAAGGACTCATGGACAAAAACTATGGGGGGTGGAAATGGGAGGAAGGTGGGGAGGGCTGGGGTGGTGGGCTGGGGGTGGGGTAAAAGACAGAAAACTGTACAATATCAACAATTAAAAATTTAGAATCTGAAAAATAAAAAATAAAACAATTTGAATTACAAAATAAACTGAATGGGGATAAACATACTATATACCAAAACTCATTAAAAACATCTTCACCCTTCAATGCACAGTATCAAAAATAAACCTGTAAATATACAAGTTTTGTGCCCATACTTACAACCTGAAATAGTAAATGAAATCCAAAGAAAGTAGACAGAAACAGGCCCGTCGGCATTTCTGCAAGTGGATATACAGAAAATGATAGCAGTTCTTTTGAACTCTTGGGGTAGAATTTTGAATAAATGTTTTCTCATTGTTTAAGTAAGCGGAAAGTAAATTAAAAATGCTTTTCAGGCACACTTGGGACTTTTTAAAACCTGACTATATTTAGCTATAAAGCAGGTTTCAATAACTGTCTCACAAACTATATCTATTTCTCTCTTTGCCATTAATCTGAAAACCAATTACAAGGTAACTACAAAGTCCCTATATTTACATGTTTTAAAATACACTTCTAAATACCTTCCCAAAATGAATCACAGTCATATAGAAAATAATTTGCATAGAAAAAATAATAAGAAGACTGCATACCAGACCAAGATCTTTCTGGTTTCCAAAATGATAACAGCTTCAAACTGTTTCTCAACCAAAGGTGATTTTTGCTCCCAAGGGGACTTAGGCAATGTCCTGAGCCACTTCAGATGGTCCTCAGGGGAAGGGAAGTGAGGGTGTCAGCAGTGAATAGAGGTTTTGGATGCTAATAAGCACCCACAATACAGAGCACAATCCTCCAGAAGAATGAATTCTCTGGCCCAAAAGGTCCACAGTGCTGAGAATGACAAACCCTCCTCTGGATCCTGAAGACCCCATTAGAATACAAACAACATGTCCCTTTGCATCCTGGATCTGAAAGGCTGCCTTTCTTGGCACAGGAAGCCTGAACCTGAAACTTAAAGAACAAAAAATGCCAGCCATCTTGCAAATCTCAGGGAGAAGTGTCCTAGGCAAACAGGTCAGGAGGCAAAGGAAGATCTGTCCACTTAGGAGACCACACCACACTGTGATTAGACAGAGCAGTCACCTGAGGATCCCTGCTTCTTTCCATGGCTCATACATCACTGTAATAACTGATTCGTAATGTCACTTAGAACAAAGAGTCTTGCTCTGATAAGATTCCAGATGTCACCATCTCAAGTTTTCCTCTTTGAAAATGTGGACATTTGCTACTACATTCTGTGTTCCTCAGATTAACTACCCTAGGGCACATTTCCTGTCACAAAATACTTCTGATTTCTAGAACACCGTGCTTCCAGGCCCTAAACTCATTTAAAATGCTAAGAAGGATGTTACTGTTTTATTTAGTCATTAATATATTTATGACTAACAAGGAGAATTTTTCTAGCTCCTCACATACCTCACTTCTTCTTGTTTTCTTTCCAGCTTTAACTATTTCTAGATCACATACAGTTACAACCATGTAATGGTCATTATTGCATGAGACCATGTTTACCTTCGTAACTCATGAGTCTCAACAGAAAAGTATCATGAACAGAATTTAGTACAATGATGGGAAATAACATGCAGAAATAAATATGTAGAGATACTAAGTTAAAGATATAATTTCTTAACAAGACTTTCTAGCAACAAAACAGGTTAAAAAAAACCCTGGAAATAACAATGTATAGGATCTGTGTGAAGATCATTGGAAGTTGCTACCCAATAACAGAAACTTTAACAAATGAAAAGTATCATCATGTTCTTGCATTTCAGAAAAAAACATGCAATGATACCCATTTACCAAAGTTGTCTATAAATATGATATAATGTAGATTAATATAGAAAAGTGGTTCCACAGGAAGTGGTCAGTTAAATTGGGACCTGAGATGCATACCCCAGTCTGGACCCCTTTTCTGCTCCCCACAGGGTGGCTGTATCTGCCCCCTACCCCCCTCACCTCATAGTCCCCACACAGCTCACCTCCTGCCTCTGGACCGCGTTACTTGCATCATGTTAGGCTGTGAGCATCACCTCGTGACCACGGAGACTGGCGGCCGGCAGCGGCTAAACTCCCCTACGCAGAGTTGTCCGTCTCTCCACCAGAACTGCCCGCCCCTCCCGCCTGCCAGCCTAAATTTGCCTCCCGCCCAGCCCCACCCACATTTGTGCCCGGTCCCCTTCTCACCTCCAGCCCAGTCCTGCTTCTGACCTTAGACCCCACCCCTCATCTGTAGGTTTGATTTTTAGTGCTCCATTTAAACAAAAATAGCCAGGAATCAAGTATACTTGTGGACATGCAGTTTAATGCATACATTAAATACATTAATGTAATGAATACATTAATACATATACTTTCATATATAATACATTATGTATTAATGTACATAATACATTAATGTAACAAAATACATTAAGTAATGAATACATTAATAACATATACTTCATAAAATTAAAGACAACTCTGCAAAAGAATTTGTTCACACAATACGAATAAAATACACAGACTGGGAGAATATATGAATTACCTAAAACGTAGGGTGAAAGAAGATCGAAAGTGAAAGAATGGGAAAAGATACAAAGGATGGTGCAAAAGCAGCTTTAATCAGAAACATAAACCACATGAAAATTACATAATAATATTCGGTGGACTTCAACGTAGAGAGTATGACTGGAGATGATGAGTACTTCACATCAAAAAGCTTAATTTACCTGGAAGATCCAAATTCACCATGTACTTAATGTCACAAACTTAAATTGTATAGAACAGAGACACAAAGAAAAATTTATAATCCTAACAGATTTAACAAACCTCTCTCATCAGAGATAGAGCATGCCTCTTTCAGAAACAAGAGACCACCTCAAAAAATTCAGTAAGGATGTAAGAAACACCATGAGCAGCAAATTGAATTCAACATTCACAGATAACCGACCAGTACATAACTTTTCTTGCTGACCTGCACTTAGGTGTTATTCCCAAAATGAACACAAGATGGCAGGAGAGATGCATGCTTGGTGCATTTTTACATTGACCATATTGTAATGAAGCAAGTTTCAAAAAAATTCAAAGGATTGAAATAACATGAAGTATGTTTCTTGCTCTCATTGTAGCTAATCTACAAATCAGTTGTAAAATGTAACTAGAAAGTCCTTACATGTAAAAGTTATGAAATACATGTCCAAATATCCCTCAAAATGAATCACAATTGGAGTTAAAAATAATTTGAACTGATTAATAATAAAAATATATTAAAAACCTGTGGGAAAATGTAGTGATAAATCTGCACATTAGGGGGAGACAGCTGAAAATTCACAACTTTTGCATCCATGTCACAAGCCCAGAATAATAAATCAAATCCGGGAAAGTAGAAGAATAGAAATAGGCAAGGAGAGATGTCTGGAAGGGTACATACTTAAAATGACAGCAGTTAGTACCTGTCTGGGTAGGATTTTCAATTAATTTTTATTTTTTGTATAATTAAGTAAGCTACAACAACAAAAAAGGCAGTCTCAGTTTGGGTTTTTAAAAAAAAGGTACAGGAGCCCTGGCTGGTGTAGCTCAATGGATTGAGCTCGGACCTGCGAACCAAAGGACCGTGGTTTGATTCCCAGTCAGGGCACATGCCTGGGTTGCAGGACAGTTCCCGGCGACAGTTCCTGGCAGGGGACACACGAGAGGCAACCATACATTGATATTTCTCTCCATCTTTCCTTCCCTTCCCCTCTAAAGATAAATAAATAAAATCTTTTTTAAAAAAAGGAAATGCTTCATTTAAAAAAAAGGTACAAGAGGAAAATTTGGCATAATTTTCAAATAATAATAACCCAGACTGTTGAGGTGACAACACCAGAGGCCTCTTCTATGCTCCCCCAGCCTGATCTCCTCAGAGGGGCCCCTTTTCCAAAGGGCACTTCTCTGCGTGCAAATGCAGTGGAATGGAGAGGAAATGACAGGACCAGACCATAATGGACAGAGCAGCACACCCTGAGGGGGAACTTGCCCCGGGACTCCCTGACTTCAGGGCCCCCTCACAGCCAAGACGCTTCACACCTGAGCAGCCGCACTACTGAGCTGACCCACACAGGTGCTGCTTCATGAGTCACCTGTAACAACACTGAGCTTCCTAACAACCATGCTGCACTCACAGCCATTAGTACCAAAATGGAGATATTTGCACTAAGTAGACTTTTCTTCTTCCCCACACCCCAACTCTGGAACTCCAGCTGGCATTGAATTGCAGCCAACAACCATCACTTCACAGACACCAGATACCCCACACAAAATCAGGACCGGACACAGGCCCCGGACTCCAGAACCTGGACCCCAGAGCAGACCCAGAACCAAAAGCTGAACCCCATCCCCAATCCCAAAACTGTCCCCACAACCCAGGCCAGATCACTGACCCTGAATGCCAGACACTCAACACCAGAGACTGACAGAGAACCCTGGACACCAGCTTCCGTACATCAGACCCTGGAGCCAGAGCCGCACATCAACCCCACACACCCACCCAGGACGCAAAGCCACACCTGAAGACGCTCCAGATCCCAGACACACAGCCAAAGACAGATTGAACCCCAGGAGACAGAACTCAGATCTGTAACCGGGACCCCACAGCCAGACTTCAGAGCTGGAGCTGGACCATGGAGCCCAGCTGCCAGATGCAGGAGGGGAACCGAGTCCTCACCATGTAAACAGAGCCAGGAGCCGATAAACAACATTCCTGACTCTCCAAGTCCAAGCAGGTGGCCTCAGAAATAGTTTTTCATGCCAATGTAAGGGTACAAGGGAAGAAAATGACTCCCGGCACTACTAAATCATACCGAACCCTGCAGAAATAGATTAAAAAGGCTGACAGAGCAAAAAATAACAACAGTGCTTACTCTTGCCAGGAGATGTCCATAATCTCTCAGAGGCTGCACTTTCCAGAAGTTAGTGTCCCGGCCATGAATATCATGCGGCCGGCTCACAAAACCTGTGGGGGAATAAAAAATTTTTTTGTCATTCCTTCTAAGTTCTAACAGCTGGGATAACAATCAAATTAACATAATCTGATTAATGGGAGATATTCAAAGTTTAATACAAGGGCAAGGAGAATTCATATTAAAGTGAATACCAAACATAATGAAGTAATATGGTATATAGGGTATTTTGGAAAATGGAAGAATAGAGTCTTAGATTTCAACAGTGAAATGGGGGACATGCAGGTAATTTAGAAAAAAAGGCAGCATACCTGCCAGGTTGATTTCTGTCGGGCATCTCCCAAAACTTTAAGACACAAGGAGTATGGTAAGAGGGTCAACAAGCTCTTGCTAGGAGTCTTACTGTCCAAAGTTGAGGTGATTGTGCTGAAGCTCTCTTCCTAAACCAAACTGGGGGAACTAAACCTCAGGAAGAAATGAGATGACAATCCTAAGTAACTGCTCAGCCTTCACTTTCCTAACAGCCAGTTTAACATCAACATGCCAAGTGCAAAGTGCTGGCCCTCTTCATGACCACCTCTGAAACTTTAAATAGAAGTTGTATATCCACAAGCTACATTTGTCCATTGTTCCTTATTTCACTGACATAATCATTCAGTTTTCAGAATAACTTACTTTACTTAAATTGTTACATCTTACTTAAGTAAAAGGTGATGTACGTGTACTCCCCAAATTCACCTCGGATGAAACACCTGACTGCTTGCTTCCGTGGTGGGGAAACGATCTTTCCTGTGACCTCAAGAATCTTTGCACTGGTCTCATAATCCAACAGGTATGACACAGATGAGCGAATGAAAATGGCCAAATGGAAGACATACGTAGGCAGGAGAACCTCACTCACAGGAGAGAGTCAGAAACCCCACCACATGCAGAAGAGCATAAATGAGGCAACGGTGACGTGAGGGGTGGTGGGGCTTCACAGTGCCCTTGCAAAACAGTAACAGCAGCTGCTGAGTAAGTAGTTGCCATTCCCAGAATGTCCACGAGAGGGCAGCAGAGAAGAGCATTTCTGGGCAGTGGGCATCGGAGAGCGGGTGGGGTCCTCTCTGCCAGCACAGAGGTTCCTGTGCCATCAACTCTGCGTTCTCTGACTGCCAGGAGGGGTCTCACCACAGAGAGTAGGGGGCCTGACACATCCGATCATTAGTGCACTTACCACCAACAACGTTTTTTCTAACTCCTCAGTTACCTCATTTCTTCATATTTTCTTTCAAGCGTTATCTATCTTTACATGTTTTTACACAACTAAAGTAATGCAATTTTATTGTACAGTAGCTTATGTACCCTGATGAATCAGAAAAGCAACGTACAAATAATACAAATAATACAATTATTACACTGAGGGGAAATAACACACAGAAATAAATATCCTTTATATGTATATAGAAACACTAAAGATAGAATTGAAAAGCAATAGCAACAAAACATGTAAAATACCTAACATTAACCTCGAGAATATGCATGATATGTATGAACAAAAATTTTTAAATGATGCTCAATGAAAGTCACTTGAACAAGTGGAAAGTAACATCGTGTTCTTCCATTAAAAGAATAAGAATGTCAATTTCCCAAAGTTGCTTATAAATTGAATGTGATACAGTTTAAAATATCAACATTTTAAAAATAAAGCAAACTCATTTTCAGTTCACTTGTTAAAATCAGGAATGAAAAGAGAATTCTGGAAAAGCAAATTAATAAATACAACCTAGTCCAACCACACATAACTATGTATTGTGTTATAAACCTACATTAAGTAAAACAGTGGGGTAATGGCCTTTGAATAGACAAACTGAGAGGACAGAATACAAAGTCCAAAAATAAATGCAAAATCAGATGGAAATTTTCTACGATAAAGATATCTCCTTAGATCTGTGGGAAAATGCTTGTGATATAATGAAAGGGGTTAGAACAACTGGATGGGGAAAATATTGGGCCCCCTACATTACATACTCCACCAAAATCAATTCTTTAATTGATTTGAATAGCCACTCATAACTAACGTAAAACACTGAGAGCTATCTGAAACACGCAAAAAGATCTAAAGTCAAACAATGGGGAAAACATACTATACGAGTATTCACTAAATGAAAATTATATAACATATAGTAGACTTGAAGGCAAAAAAAAAAAAAACTACAAATAAAAAGGAGTACTTCATACCAGTAAGTTCAATTTGCCAGTTACTTCCAAATTTTTATTCACTTAATAATATAAACTCAAAATTATATAGAACAGAGCTACATGGAAAAATACACAAATTAATACTCATAATAGGATATTTCACCAACCTCTATTATTCAGGTTCTATTTCCGAATCAATAAAGCCCACAAAAAATAGTAAAAATATAAAAAATAACATGAGAAGCAAATGGCATTCAATGTGCATAAGTACTTCACTACACCCCAAAACTGCAAATTACGCATGCTTTCCAAGCACCCTGGGAAGTTTTTAAGAAAAAAGACCATATAGTGATATAAAGCAAATTCCAACAAACTGCAAAGGACTGAAATTTACATATATTTCTTGCTCTCACAGCCATTAATCAAGAAATCAGTAACAACAGATCATTAGAAAGTACTTATATTTACACATTATGAAATACACTTCTAAGTAACCACCTGAAAATAACTCACAATTGGAGTTAGAAAACAAGTTGCATGGAATAACAGTGAAAACACTTCTTACCAAGGCCAGATAACTCAGGTTCCAAAGATGATCACAGCTTCAAGGTCAGTGGTTTTCAACCTCAGGTTGACTTTGCCCCCGAGGGGACATTTGGCACATTGCGTGGAGACTTTTCAGATTGTCCTTGGGGTGGGGTTAAGGTGAGAGTTACTGGCATGCACTGAACAGAGGTAATGATTGCTAACAAGCACCTACAATGCAGAGAAAAATCTCCCAAGAGAAAGAATTATCCATAACAATGAGAAACCCTACTCTGCAAGGAGCAGGATGAAGAGTCCATTCGAATACAAACAGCATGTGACTTTACCACCTAGATCTGAAATCACACCTCTCTCTAGGCAGGCAGCCTGGAGCCTGAGAGCTAAAGAACAACAACATAAATAAATACATAAATAAATAAATAGATAAATAAGAAAGACAGCTATCTTGCAAAGACTGGGGAGGAATGTCCTTGACTAAGATGATACCCATGAAAGCTCAGAAGCCAAGGAAGATAGATATGACACCTTAAGAGACCGCACCACACTGTGATAAACCACAGCACTGAAAGTCACTGTCCCTTTTCATTGCCCATAAATCACTCTGCAATAATTGCTTCTTAAAATTACATGGAATCTATAATCTTACACTTTAGATTCCAAAATTCACCATCAAATGTTCTCCTCTTTGAAAATGTGGACCTTTGCCATATTGTGAGTTCCTCAGATAACCTCCAAGGGGTACAATTTTACTTACAAAATACTTCTGATTTATAAAACACCACTGCTCCAGGTCCTGAACTCATTTACAATGCTAAGAATCATGTGACTATTTTATTTAATTGTTAATAAACTTATAACTAACACATTTTTAACTCTTCTTGTCTTGATGTTTTATTCCACACTTTAACTATTTTTTCATGTTTTATACAGCTAAACTAACATAATTTTATTATTGCATATCTTATTTACCTTGACAACTCATGAATATCCACTTAAGGTTATTATAAATAATACAACTTGGTAAATTGTGTGGTAGATAACATGCAGAAATAAATATCTTTTGTATACACAAAGAGTAATTTGAAGATATAATCAAAGAAAAGAACCAATGGTGCACCCCAAATCCGGTGTCTGGTCTTGATGATCTGCTCATAAAAAGTGCTCCCAAGGAACTGCTCATTGACATTGGGACCTGAGACTTGTACCTTGAAACAGTCTTTTAAAAAAATCAACAGTCACTGATATTCCTCTATAATCAACCACTTTTCCTGCTCACCTGTACTAAGATGTTATTCCCCCAAATTCCCATGAGATGGCAGCACAGATGCACACTTGGGACAAGTATTAGTGGCTTGGCTAAACAGTTCATTCAATTTTACATATAAAATAATAGCAATTTTATTTCTTTAACCTCAGGTTAAAATTTATTTTAAATACATTTCATTTTTTTCATTGTTTAAAGAAGCTGCAACAAACAAAGCAAATTACAAATGATTCTCGAGTGCACTTGGAACTTCTAAAAACCTGACTCTATTACACTATACAGCAAATTCCAATAACTGGCTCATAAAACACACTTATTGCTTCCTTTCTCCTAATCAGGAAGCCAGTCACAAGGTAACTGGACAGTCCATACCTTGAGACATTTTAAAATACACTTCTAAATACCATTGCCATCAACAGTCATTGACATTCCACCAGAATCAACCATTTTTCTTGTTGATCAGCAATAAGATGTTATTCCAAAAATGAACAGGAGATGGCAGCACAGAACCACGCTTGGAGCTTTTTTTTTTTTTTTTTTTTTTTTTTGCATTGAGTATGTTCTACTGTGGAGCAAGTTTCAAAAAAACATATCGAAGGATTGAAATTATATAAAGTATGTTTCTTACTTTCATTGCAGCTGACCTAGCAATCAGTAATAAAATATAACTAGAAAGTCCTGACATTTAAAAAGTAGAAAATACACTTCTAAATAACCCACAAATTAAATTACAATTGCAGTTAAAACATAATTTAAACTGAATTATAATAAAAATTGTACATAAAAAACACTCTGGGGAAAATGTATTGATAAATCCACACATTAGGGAGAAAGCCTGAAAATTTACAAATTTTGCATCATATTACAAACCTGGAAAATAAATTAAATCCAGAGAAAGTGGAAGAATGGAAATGTGCAAGTAGTGATGTCTGGAAGGGTATATACCTTTTTTCATTAAATAATTTTTTATTGTTATTCCATTACAGTTTCCCAATTTTCCCCTTTGCCCTCCCCCACCCATCCCACCCCACACACCCCACCTTGTTTAGAAGCATATAGATTTAATATAATAGCAGTTATTACCTGTTTGGGTAGAATTCTCAATTATTTTTATTTTTATATATAATTTAAGTAAGCAGCAACAACAAAAAAAGGTCATCTCGGCTTGGGCTTAAAAAGTACTAGAGGAGAACACAGCATAATTTTAAAATAATAATAATCTAGTCTGTTGTGGTGACAACACCAGAGGCCTTTTCTTTGCCCACTCAGTGTGATCTTGTCGTTCAGAGGAGCTCCTTTTCCAATTTTCACTTCTTCATGTGCAAATGCAGCTGAGCAAAGAGGAAATGAAGGTCTACACCAGAACTCATGTAGATGAGTGGAGAAGCCCTAAGCAGCACAGCAAGACAGGGAGTTGGCCCCAGGGCTGCCTCACTTCAGGGCCTCCTCATAGGCCTAATGCTATATAACGAAAAAGCAGCACAAGTGAGTTGATACACAGTGTGCTACTTCATAATTCACCTGTAACAACACTGAGCTTCCTAACAACCCTTCTGTCCTCACGGCCATTCTGTATTGAAATTGAGGTATTTGCACTAAAGTTTCCTTCTTCACTACACCCCAACTTTGGGACTCCCCTTGGCATTGACTTGGAGTCAATGACTATAAATTTATAGACATGCACATGGACCCCACACACAAAGCCAGAGACCCCAAAGCCACACCCAAAGAGACCCCAGATCCAAGACCTGTAGCCAAAAAGATTCAAACTCAGGCCACAGACCTCAGAGACAGAACCCAGATCTGTAACCAAGACCCCACAGTCAGACTCCAGACTTGGAGCTAGACAATGAACCCTAGTTGCCAGATGCCAGACAGAGAAGCTGAACCACACTAGTCAGGGCTTATAATATTCTTAATGGCATTTCAATAAATGACCTTGAATCCAGTACTTAAATATAAAATTGTTTTCATAATAAATGGTTTTCAACTCTCAAACAAACTGCAACTGTGTGACACAGCATATTTTGCACTGTGGGAATGTCCCTGCTGGAATACAGTGTTGGATGCAAATTGGACACTTTCGGTGGTCAAGGTGCTATACCAATAAGGAAGGCAGCAAACACCCCTGCATTTAATGAGGATGTGCAGAATTTTTGTTGAGTCATTTTTAAATGCATACATATATAACCAACTACTTCTCACCCATTCTTTTATGTACAAAAATATTTATAGATAGGTTTATTTTAAGTAAAGGAGAAACTAAATGACACAACATTCCAAATGACAGGAAGAAAAAGCAAGTTTCCCCGCACAGTGCCCAGACCCTGACCCCTGTGACTAGTCCCTGCATCGCCCCTCAGCATGTCTTCTGCCTGGGTCTTTTTAACACAATTTGTTTTGCGGGATACTTTTCTCACATAACATTACTTAGAAACTATTCTCTGTTAAAATCCATTAGAACCACCTTACTAGGTTCTGCTTCTTTAATGAAATACCATATATCCTTACCCATTTTTAATGTTCTACAATATTTCACAGTCTGAGCAAAACATAATTAAACAAATTCTCTTCTACTGAAAACTTTAAAACTATATCTGTTATTATGTAAGTGCTGGATAAAATATATTAAACATACTTCATTTCATACACAGGGAACCATAACTGGGGGAAATTTTTTAGGCTTTTTTTTTTTTCTAATTTCATTTATTAATTTGAAAGAGAGTTGCACCACTTATGTATTCATTCATTGGTTGCTTCTTGTATGTGCCCTGACTGGAGAATGAACTGAGCACCTTGGTATATAAGCAGGACACTCTACCCAACTGAGCTACCAGGTCAGGGCTACTAGGGGAAATTTCTGAAAAGTGGCATTTCTGGATCAGAGGGTATGAGGATGTTATTTCTGGGTGACTATTCTCAAATTGATCACTAGAGAGTCTACAGCACAGGGCCCTTCCCCTAATTTTTCACAGCAAGGACACTGCACCCGCTTGCTCATCAGCCTCAGAGATGTCAGGAGTCCTCTGGATCTCCATATGGGCACCCAAATTATGTTGACCTTAAAAATATAGCAGTCAAGCCCTGGCTGGTGTAGCTCAGTGGATTGAGCGCGGGCCTGCGAACCAGAGGATAGCGGTTCGATTCCCAGTCAGGGCACATGCCTGGGTTGCGGGCCAGTTCCCGGCAGGGGACACACGAGAGGCAACCGCACATTGATATTTCTCTCCCTCTCCTTCTCTCCTACCCTTCCCCTCTAAAAAGATAAATAAATAATAAATTAAAAAATATATATATATAGCAGTCAGTTATTTTACCAGCAGATAAGAGGTTTATTCAGAAACAGTAAAAAGATGCAATTTAGGACAAGCAAGTTGTAGCAAAAGTCATAGGCAAGCTCCACAAGTAAAGGAGAGGAATGTTATGTTAAAGGGAAAAAAGAACAAGTTGGGAGGGGTCATTTCAAAGGAAAGTGCAATGCAGAAAATCCTCAGTTCAGGGTGACGATGGTTTCTGTTCTATCTGGCTGACTTGTTGGCAGTCGGTTTCTCCTGGGAGTACACGGTACATCTATATATTGGGGCCTGTGACAGACAATCTTTCTGGTAATTGACCCTGGGTGATGCTATGTGACAGCACCTCCACTGACCCCCAATCCCACTTTAGTGAGGTTTCCTTTATGTGGTTTCACAGGAATAATTACAGTTAGTTGGCTTATTTCCAGTCCATGGAAATCAAGTTACATTTACATACTCAAAACGAGGTAAGAACCAGACACTCTTCCCACTTTATCCCATGAAAGCCAGTAGCAGCTACACTGACCCTGCTCTGTGGACCCCAGTCCTCAAATTCCATGTGCTACTTTTACACAAAATACTTGTAGGTTTTTTCAGAACTTTTAAATTTATTTAGTTTTGTTTGGTTTTATCTCGTCTTTCTATTTCTGAAATGTTCTTAGACCTGAGTTGCTTAAACTTACCTATTACTCATAACGCCACTTCATTCAGACATGAAATTCTCCCAGTGTTTTCCAGTATACTTATTATGTAATTTGTTCTGTTTCAATGTTTGAGCCCTCTGGAACTTACTTTGTGTCTATAAATTGCGTGGTCAGAATTTACTGACTTAAGTTTTCCCAGAATGCAATGCGGTCTTGACCGTGCCCTCACTGGTTCTGCAACCTTTGCTGAAAGTGGGTTTGACAAGTGAGGGCACGGACGGATCTAGATGAAAGTTGGAGATCCCGACCACAGTCTGCTGGAACAAAGACACTTTGTTAGGCGGCAGGAGGGCCACGTCCACCCTAAGGTCCGGCCCCGGCACGGGGCTCCCAGCTCCTGCGGGGCAGGTCCCTCACCGCCTCCTGGAAAACGGAAAACGAGCCAGGGAAACTGCCACGACCTGGTGCTCGCTGCAGGCTGCGAAAGGGCCTAGGGAGACCCAGAGCAGCCAATCCCCGCGGGGTAGGGCGGGTCTTCCGCCTGCCAGTTCCGAACCCTGGGGGCTCTGCCCCTCTGCCCCGCCCCTTCAGCTTCTTCTGACCGCCCATTGGTGGGCAGGGCCCTGGGATCCCAGCACTGATTGGCGGGTCGCTTCCACACAGCTATACGTGCAGGAACTTCCCGCTGTGCGGCCTCACACCTCCCCAAGGCCGGAAGCCGGGAATCTCGGAGAGGAGGCGCAGCTGAGGTGGGCCACGTGGTAGCGGCCCCGGAGACTGACCGGTAAGCGGGGAGCCTTGCCATGTGGAACCCTTAGCCCGGGACCTTCAAAGTCCAGCCAGAGAGACCCCAGATGCCCTCATCCAGATGGGGACCCCAAACCCTTCAACATCGCGGGGCCCGCGTCCGCTAACCCGGAAGACCCCACATCTCCTAACCCCCAACGCTTAGACCCCCAAACAGCCTGAAACCCCCATTCTCCTCAGCTCCGGCCACCCTACCTGCAGCTCGCCCGGGAAGACCAAATCTCCCCAAACTCACAGACCCCGAATGCGTCATCCCGGAAACTAACTCGGTGGTGGGGACCCTGAAGGCCCTCGAGGAGAGGCCCCAAGTCTCCTCAGCTGCAGAGGTCCGGCCCTCCCCCCAGGCATTCTAAGCCTCCTCGGCCCGGAAGATGCGGGTTCAGGCGCTGAGGGACCCCGAGGCGCTCAGCCTGAGAGACAGCGGTCTGCCGGGCACTGCGCCTGCGCAGGCTTCTCCAGGGCCCCGGGGGCGCCTCCGAGCCCCTCCCTGGGAAAAGCGCGATTCCTGGCGCCGCCACAGGTCCTCGTGGACGATGTGGCCCCTCAGACGCCCCGGCCGCGGCCTGAGGAGGGAAGGTCGGGGACAAGGGCGCCCCCCGGGGGCCGCGCGGCCCGCTGCATCCAGCCCCTCCCCCCGCAGGGCCCCGCGTCGCCCTCTCCCCGCGCCCTGCGGGCCCTGCGGGCCCTGCGGGTCGGGAGAGAGGCGTTGGGCCCTCTCAGCGCCTTCTCCTTCCACAGGCGCCTCGGACTCGGGGCAGCGACACCATGAACCCCGACGGGGGCCCGCAGGAGCGCCCTCAGGGAGAACCGGGGCAAACAGGACAGAGGCCTCGGGTGAGCTGAGGGGTGAAGCGTGGAGACAGGGCTGGGGACAGAGCTTCCGCAGACGCCCGGCCCTCGGGGTGACCCTCCCTGTGCGAGTGCAGAGCGCTGGCGGGAGAGGGCAGGGAAACGGGAGAAGGCCCAGCGTGCGAGCAGGCCCCCGGGCGCACCGGAAGAACAGCCGCTCTGGGACCCGGGACTCAACCGAGACCCAGGCTCAGCCCTTGCGGCACAAGGACCACCGAGGCCCCGCCTGCTCCCTGCTCCCGGGGGCAGGGAAGGCCTGCCCAGCGTTCTCGCTGCCTCACCGAGTTCCTGGTGTTTCCGCTCTCCCCTCCAGGCCGAAGACGCTTTGACAGACGCTTCCCCCTACTTCTCCCGGGAGGAGTGGGCAGAAGGGGGAGAGGAAGAGAAAGGCCGGTACCGGAACGTGAAGAGGAACGTGGACGTGCTCGCCAGCCCAGGTAGCGAGTGCGCAGGCGCTGGGCCCAGGAGCCTGGTGACCGGACAGGCTGCTGGGCCGGCTCCGGCTCAGGCGGCTCCATCCGTCCGCCCGCAGCTCCCTCCTGCGTGGACACCGATGCGGGCGGTTTGCCCCTTCGTGTCAGAGCAGGGCTGGTGCTGACGGTGCAGCGCTCACAGCCACTCACTGTAGACTCTCCCATCCCATCGGAGCCAGTCCCACGGGCTTCCTGGTGCTTGTTCTCCTCCAAGCCCTTTGCTTTCAGGACAGAGGTTTTGTCTCTTTCCAGGTCTCAGGGCCCCGCGACCACCTTTCCTGTGTCACCGCAGGCGGACCACCGAGCTCCAGGAGGAGGACCCTGAGGACTCTGATGAAGAATGGACTCCAAGGCAGCAAGGTGAGGAGGGGGGACCAGAGCAGCCCTCCTGACTGGGACCTGGTTCAGGTCAGGCTGCATCTCAGGAGTTCACCAGGGAGCAGGGTTTGCCTGTCCAGCGAACCAGCAAGATGCAGAACAGTGTGTGGCACAGTGAGGGGCTATCCCTGTAAACTTTCAAGTGTGCGAAATCATCTGATATATTTATAGATACATTAATAACCAGTAAATGTGTAAGAACACACAGGCGAATAAGAAATAACTAATTCAGAAGAGTTGTCATTGCAAGGCAGGGAGGCAGGTCTGGCGGGTGAGGAGGGTCCTGACGCGTGGCTGCCTGATGGCTGCACGGAGACAGACCACGGGGAACAGTATTAACCACGGTGATTACGGGAGCCGGGGGGAGGGCCAGGGTCGGGAGTGGGTGATCACTGTGTCATTTCCTGATGTCGGCCATGGTGTCATTCTGTCCAGTATCATGAGTGTTCGGTGGGTGGGGTCGGTCCACTTTCATGGCTCTGGGGTGGAAACACAGCGGAAGTCCAGATGTGATCTTTAACTTGACGGGAATTCTGTTTCTGTGGTGAACAGACGGTGAATGCTGACCAGAGTGTAATGATTAAGGAAGGGTGTGGACCGCCAGTCTGTGCACAGGGGGGAGGACACCAGAGACAGGAGGCCAGGTGGGCGTGGTGCCGTTAGCCCGGACGAGGCCAGTGTGAATGAAGACAACAGGACGGAGAAAGGGTTATGGTGAAGACACGGAGTTTCTGTGCAGTTACTTTTACTACATTTTTGTCATGAGAGGCCGATTTATTCTCTAATAAATGTAAGAGATGCTTTATGAATGTAGGAGGAAGCATGGATGACACTTTGTCTATTTTTTTTTTTATCATTCTAATGAAATTAGTGGATGGCCCCAATCGAAACCTAGGCCTTAATGATATTTCAGAAAACATTTTCCAGTCATCCTGGGATTGTTCTTGGACTACTCTCATTCAGAATTCTCTGTCCCTAATAAGAATCTCTAACTTTCGGAAACATTTACCAACCTAAACACTGATTTCTCATCATCTTTCAGTGAAACCCTCTTGGGTGGCCTTCAGAACAGCACAGAATAAACACCAGAAGGTGAGTCTCATTTCCCAAATCCTGTTGACAAGAAAAGTTTCCTCATGGACAGAAATGCAGGTAAGAGTAGGAAAATGCAGACAGGATCCTAGGAACTGCCACCTTTCTTTTCTAGTCTCTTCAATACATTGTCCAATATTATCATCTTTTGTTAAAGATTTTATTTATCAATTTTTTAGGGAGTGGAAAAGGAGGGAGAAAGTGAGGGAGAGAAGCATGCACAAGACACATATATAGGTTGCCTCTCACACATGCCCAAGTTGGGGACCTGGTTTGCAACCCAGGCATGTGCCCTGACCGGGAGTGGAACTGGTGACCTTTCAGTCTGCAGGCCAGCACTCAATCCACTGAGCCACACCAGCCAGGGCTCATCATCATCTTAACAGTTAACAACTACAGCAACAGTAGTAACTACCAGTTGTTTTGTTTGCACAGTGTTTCAGACTTTAAGAATTCTGTGTGAATAAACTCACTTAAACGTTACAACAACCCAATGAGGTACGTACTATAAGTGTCATCATTTATGATGAGGAAAGTGAGCTTTCAGAGATATAGAAATATTTGACTATATGTCTAAGATCACAGTATCAGTGGTAGTGCAGTCAAACCCATAGTTGCCTCTCTAAACCACTTACCAACTCATTAAAACTTTCATAGTTTTGCCCTGACCACCGTGACTCAGTTGGGTATCATCCTGCAAAGCAAAAGACCGCCAGTTTGATTCCTGGTCAGAGCACATGCCTGGGTTGTGGGCCAGGTTCCCAGTTGGGGTATGTGTGAGAGGCAAGTGATCAATGTTTCAATCTGACATCAATGTTTCACTCTCTCTCTTTCTCCCTCCCTTTCTTTCTTAAAAAAGAAACACAATCTTTTTTAAAAATTAGAAAAATAAACTTCCATAGTTTTCTAAAGTTTACATTCTCTTATCCATATGCCATTACATCATTCACCTGACTGACGGTTTCAACCAAACTTCTCTGCTCTGCTGAAGTGAGAGATGCACTAAGACCCTCTGAGTAAGGAAAGTGTACGATGTATAAGCAGTTTGTACAGTGGATGGTCCCAGATGAAGAAGAATGTGAAATGTCCATGATCACAGCCTCCCACTCTAATCAAAGAAAGCATGCCCACCCCTGAGGAGCTTCAGGTTTGCTGACTGAGAAACAACAAATAATAAAATGACTTAAGGACCTCATGTAGGTTACACACTCGTCAAGAGAAACTCATCCGTCTGGAACTGGTTTCAAATGCCATTTCTTGTAAGGTGAAGTAACAGCTTCTTTCTCTGAGTTCCAGTGAGGCCACTCTCATCCTCGTTAGAATCATTTGTTCGGCCTGCCTACCTTTGCATTGTGAGCTCTTTGAGAGGCTGGTCCATACCTGAGACTTCTCAGAAGTCACAGGCCCAGATCAGGGCCCCTGAGGGCCCCCAAATATTTGCTGAATGAATGATTTCACAATTACAAATTGAACTGGAAGATGATCAGTGAATGCCGAAGGTAATTTCTGTGAGATTTGAAATATGGAGAGACCTGAGAGGTAAATTGATGGCAGGACTGTAATCTCACTTCATACTGTATGACACAATTCACAGAACACTTTGGTGAACATTATTTAATTGCACGTTCACTGTAATATTGAAAATTAGCATGTTATAGATCTTGAAACTGAAGACAACTAGCTACTGATACAGCCTTATTCAAACAGAATTGGTGGCAACCAGCTGATCTAAGTACAAATATTCCTTCTAAGGTATTGCAAATTTTATCACCATTTTATTTATTGTCTATATATGTTTCTGCCAATTATTTCTTTATTCTCTTCCCAATATCCTTCACTCTCATTATTATAGAGACACTTGAAAGAAAAGAGCTGTAAGGCATGGGTTCTAATCTTGGGTTCATTACTCACATTGGTCCTATCTACTCTGATATTTTTTAATATATTTCATTGATTATGCTATTACAGTTCTCCCATTTCTCCCCCATCATTCCCCTCCACACCCCCTCCCACCCACATTCCCCCGCTTTAGTTCATGTCCATGTGTCATAAGTTCTTTAGCTTCTATGTTTCCCACACTATTCTTGCCCTCCCTCTATTTTCAACCTACTGTGTATGCTACTTATTCTCTGTACCTTTTCCCCCTCTCTCCTCCTCCCACTTCTCTGTTGCTAACCCTCCATGTGATCTCCATTTCTGTGGTTCTGTTCCTGTTCTACTTGTTTGCTTAGTTTGCTTTTGTTTTGGGTGTGGTTGTTAATAGCTGTGAGTTTGCTGTCTTTTTACTGTTGTACTTTTTATCTTTTTTTCCTTAGATAAGTCCCTTTAACATTTCATATAATAAGGGCTTGGTGATGATGAACTCCTTGAACTTGACCTTATCTGAGAAGCGCTTTATCTTCCCTTCCATTCTAAATGACAGCTTCACTGGATAGAGCAATCTTGCATGTAGGTCTTTGACTTTCATGACTTCAAATACTTCTTTCCAGCCCCTTCTTGCCTGTAAGATCTCTTTTGAGAAATCAGCTGACAGTCTGATGGGAACTCCTTTGTAGGCGACTGTCCCCTCATCCCTTGCTGCTTCTAGAATTCTCTCCATCAGTTTAATCTTGGCTAATGTAATTACGATGTGTCTTGGTGTGTTCCTCCTTGGGTCCAACTTCTTTGGGACTCTCTGAGCTTCCTGGACTTCCTGGAAGTCTGTTTCCTTAGCCAGAATGGGGAAGTTCTCCTTTATTATTTGTTCAAATAAATTTTCCACTTGTTGTTCTTCTGGTACCCCTATAATTCCGATGTTGGGACATTTAAAGATTTCCTGGAGGTTCCTAAGCCTCTCCCCATGTTTTCAAATTCCTGTTTCTTTCTTGTTTTCTGTTTGGTTGTTTCTTTCTTCCTTCTGGTCCACTCCATTGATTTGAGTCCCAGTTTTCCTCCCATCTCTATTGGTTCCCTGTGCGTTTTCCTTCATTTCACTTATTGTAGCCTTCATTTGTTTATCTAATTTGTGAGCAAAACAAACCAATTCTGTGAGCATCCTGATCACCTGTGTTTTGAACTGTGCATCTGATAGCTTGGCTATCTCTTGGTCGCTTAGATGAATTGGCTCTGGGGCTTTGATTTGTTCTCTCATTTGAGCCATTTTTGGGTTTTCTGGGGTTTTTTTTGGTTTGGTCACACATGTTACGTAATGAGGGGCGGAGACTTACGTGTTCCCCACTGTGGGGGCACCCCAGTTGCTGGCCAGTGACCCTGTATGTGGGGGCGGGGTCTGAGAGGGAACAATGGTGCTTGCTCTGCACTCTCTCTCAGATTCCAGTCCCTTTTGCTGCTTCCCCTTTGCCTGGATTATCCACGCCCAAATGTGGGACCACCTGGACAGCCAGCCACCTTGGGCGGCCTCACTGCTTCTACACTGTTGCCACCCTGTGCCCGGGGTCTGCTAGCCACTGCCTGCTTGCCTGGGATCTGCCAGCCTGCTGCCTGCGTGCCTGGGTCCGCCGACCTCCACTTTTTCCTGCCGCGACCCCGCCCCTCTTACCGGCCTGGATGAATGGTTGTTGGACTTCCGTACAGTTCAATTTTCTATCAGTTCTCGTTGTTTTCTTGTTTCTAAATCTTTGTTGTCCTTAATTTTGGTTCTGTGAGGAGGCACAGTGTGTCCACCTATACCTCCATCTTGGCCGGAAGTCACCCCCTCTAATATTTATACTCCCTAGATATTTCCAAGGACCAAAGTATTAAAGACATGCATGTAAAATGTATCATAAGCCTTAAAAATTAAATACATGTTATCTTTTTATGTAACTCTCTTATATTGAAGGCAACATCCAAGGTTCCATTAAGCAATGAACATAGTTTGAAGGAATTGTCAGGAATAGCAAATTTGATAACTGCAAGTGACTCAGAGCATGCCCAGAAACCAGTGTCTCCTTCTGGAGAAGCATGTGTCTTTGGAAAGCACACTAGACGAATATCAGGTAAGAGAAAATAATTTTGAAACTTTAGTTCCTCTAAACCCCATAGAAGGGCTGGTAAGTATGACCTAGGTATGTGAGATGGACTTTGGATGGGTCTGGATTTAAGCTGGGCTAAGCTGGGGACAGAAGTTAGCAATGGAGCTTTGGGCAAATCCTATAAATTCTCTGAGCTGCTGAATGCTAACGTGTAAAGTGAAGATAAGGATACTGTACTCATACATTGTTTGAAAATATTAAATTGAATTTAAAACAGGTGGCACATGCAAGTTGTCCGGTAAATCTGTCTGTGATGATAGCAACCACACTTTATTGGTGTTGTATGCCCAGGCCTTTACTCAGTGCTTAACACGTAATGTGCACTCCATAAATACTTTATGAATGATTAAAGCTTGGCAAGGTAAACCTGATAATGGGAGGATCTAGACACTAAAATTGAATCAGTCATCTGTAGTTAGTGTGGAGTCTTAGTCTTCTCAACCAATAGTTAACAGAGTAAAATACCACAGTGTGCAAAAGGACAGGTAATAATTTGATGGAAGGAGATTGTGTGTTATCTGACAAAATGGGACCTAACACTCCAGACCCCACCAACCTCCCTCACCTGTCCTTCTCCAACTTAGAACTCAGGAGAAAGGAAATAGACGTGAAGACGTACAGCCTACGAGAAAGAAAGGGCCATGTGTACCAAGAGGTCATCGAGCCCCAGGATGATGACTACCTTTGTAAGTAACCCTCACTAAGAATCATATTATGATAAAATAATTTCATCCAATCCCTTGGTGTCCAAATCATTCTCTTCCTCTAGTGACCTTGAGTACAGGATTCAGTCTCAATGATGTCAGTGCCAGACTCCCTCTGAAGCTCTTTGTGTCCAGGAACATGTGCTGTACCTTCCCTAACCCCTGTTGCTCTCACCTCCAGATTGTGAGAAGTGTCAGAACTTCCTCATCAACAGCTGTGCTGTGCATGGGCCCCCTACATTTGTAAAGGACAGTGCAGTGGACAAGGGGCATCCCCACCGCTCAGCCCTCACCCTGCCCCCTGGGTTGAGAATTGGGCCATCCGGCATCCCTGAGGCTGGGCTCGGAGTGTGGAATGAGGCAGCTGATTTGCCTGTGGGCCTGCACTTTGGCCCTTATGAAGGACACATCACAGAAGATGAAGAGGCAGCCAAGAGCAGATACTCCTGGCTGGTGAGAACTATTTCCCTCTTCCACTGTCCTCTGGCTTCCCACATTCCTTCTGAGGCCTGGAGTGACCTCACCTCTTATGTGCTAGACAGGGAGGGGAGAATATGGTTACCTCTGTGTACTGACTGGACTTTACATGAACGCAGAGCTCCTGTTTAAAGATCAGAAGGTAAGTGGGAGCAAAGTGGTGCAGACACAAAACAGTGGCTCCTCCCTTGTGGGGCTCCTGCTCTGTTTGGACAGACTCAGATGTGTAGGTGATGAGTAAGTAAATGTCATGTGGTCACAACTGGCAGTTGAATCCCCATGCAGGTGGAAAGAGCTTTGATGACAGTGGGGTAAAATAATTCTCCTGACTGTTAACCTCCATATGAAAAAAAGTAAAAGGTCTTTAACTTCTTTTCTGAAACACAGATCGCCAAAGGGAGAAACCACTATGAGTATGTGGATGGAAAGGACAAATCCTGTGCCAACTGGATGAGGTGAGGTCAACAGGTCTCTGGGTGCCACAGGGGACTCTCATCCCCCACAAGCCCATGTATCTTTCCCTCTCATCATGCCTCCCTCAGTGGTCTCCCTTAATCCTTTTTTCCCTATTTTTCTCCATAATGTTCTTTCATTTCAGGGGACATTTTAGGAAATAAGTATAGCATTGTCCTCAAAATGTAAAGCTCTGTACTAGACCCAACTTGGGCACTGGAAAGGACCTTGAAGAGCCTAGATTCACCAGGGACACTGGATTACACTTTAATTTATCAAAAGAACATTAATTAAGCACTTCTTATATTTAAGTTTATGTGAAGGAATACATTACTTAAACAGATCACACAATCTATGTCCTTATGAAGGAATTCTTGCAGACAGACATAAAACAATTGCTTTTAGAAACATTTAACTATAATTTCTAAGAAGTGCACAGTGTCAAGATAGCAGAAACCAAGGGTGGCCTAAACCTGTGAGAGCAGAAAACCACCCCAGCCTCACTTCAAACTAGAGCTGGGCTCTGAGGCCTGCAGAGGAATGGTCATGGGCCCCTTTCCTGAGAAGGGCTCTCTTTTATAAGGGTTAACAGAATGTGAATCTGTTAACTATTGTTCTGTTTCATTTTGCTAAGACAAAAAGACCTCCAATTTTCTATAGTAACCTTGGGCAGGCAAGCAAATGGTATCCTAAATAAAGTGTGGGCAGGGGGGGTTGGAGAAAGCCTCTCAAGAGGATACAGACGTGGGCTGAGTACTGGATAATTAGTGAGATGATTTAGAAGCAGAGCCCTAGCTCAAACACCAGGTTCTGTGGTGTGAGACAACTTGATTTAGAGTTTGGAGAAGCCAGACATCACTGGATATTAGGGCCAGTCAGGGTGGAGGTTAAGTCTAGAACTGGGTTGTAGAAAATGGTGATGAATACTGCAAGTAGGACTTGGAGGTAGGAATTCGCATGACGTGCTGACAGATGCTCAGACACTGAACAGAAGGTTCCCCGGGAGCATTAGGGGGAGTGGGCAACACCAGAGCCTGAGGGCCTTAAGATTCAGTGAGTAGCTGGACATGGATGTAACAGGTAGTGGGAACTTATCACTGTGGTTTTCTTTCCCTTCCTCTGCCTCAATCCCAGGTATGTGAACTGTGCCCGGGATGATGAAGAGCAGAACCTGGTGGCCTTTCAGTACCACAGGCAGATTTTCTTCCGAACCTGCCAGGTCGTCAAGCCGGGCTGTGAGCTGCTGGTCTGGTACGGGGACGAGTACGGCCAGGAGCTGGGCAGCAAGTGGGGCAGCAAGTGGAAGAGAGAGCTCATGGCCGGGAGAGGTGAGCACCACTGTTGTTCAAAACAAAGAAAAAAAGAGAATTCTCCATAGAAATGTTCATGATCCAACTCTTAAGTAGAGTGAAATCCACTCTAAAGTCAGTAAAGGTTCAAGTCAGATGCTTCAGAAATTTTCAATTCATTCATATGCCTTTGACTCTTGAGCAAAATTTTTGTATTTTTTATTTTTAAAATATTTCATGAACAAAACACACAACCACATACAGTGTTGAAAGACTGAAAGGCAAAAAAGAAAAGATTTCAAGCACTAACCAGTTCTCACCAATGCAGTTTCTCTGAACCTTTTATAGGTGTTTCTTAATTTTCCTCCATACAACTAAATAAAATGTTTTTGTTTATAGGCAGTTATTATTGTTTAAAGATTTTGTCCTGGCTGGTATGGCTTGGAGGATTGATAGCCAGCCTGTGAACCAAAGGGTTGCCAGTTGATTCCCAGTTGGGGAATATGCCTGGGTTTTGGGCCAGGTCCCCAGTATGGGGCATGTGAGGGGCAACCACACATTGATGTTTCCATGCCTCTCCCTCCCTCCCCCCTTTTCTGAAAATAAATATATAGATCTTTTTAATCAAAATTTTATTTATTTTTACAGAGTGTCGAAAGGAGGGAGAAAGAAAAATCAGTGTGCCAGGAAAACATTAATCCGTTGTCTTTGTCACGCCCCCAACTGTCCCACAACCCTGGCATGTGCCCTGACTGGGAATCAAACTTGTAAACTTTCAGTTTATGTGACAACACCCAACCCACCAAGCCACACCAGTCAGGCAGGGCACATTCGCCCATCATTTCAGTGAATGACCATGTGAGATCCTACTCTGGTGCACAGCATCCTGAGACCTGGAAACACAGATAAACATGAGGATCAGAATCACCGCTCTTGAGCTGATGGTTCAAGGAGGGAAACCCAGGCCGATGGGCTTGCATCTGCATGAGCACACAGCGGTTAGTGCTTTGGAGGAAACTAATCTAGGACAAGTGCCTAGAGATCAGTGTGAGGGAAGGTGCAGTGTGGCGGGTGGTCCCGGAAGGGCTCTCTCAGGAGATAACATCTACAAAATCCTGCCTGCAGGTAGAGGGAGCAGCTAGTGCAGGGAAGAAAAGAGATGTGGTGTTGGATTGGCTGAGGGTCACTCAGCTCTTGTCTCAGCATAGAGGTTAAGAATGGAGATCAGACAGATGCTCAGTAACCTGGAAACGCAGTGTTGATGACCCGAGTTGAAACACTGGGGACTTCCCTGAGTGAAAGTGTGCTGTCGTCAGCTGTAGAGTGGTGTGTTCTCTGTTCTGATTATGTTTTGTTAAAGATTTTATTCATTTTTAGAGGGGAAGAGGGAGAAAGAGAGGGAAACATCCATGCGTAGTTGCCTCTTACACACCCCCTACTGGAGACCTGGCCCACAACCCAGGTATACACCCTGAGTGGGAATCAAACCTGCCACTCTACTTCACAGGCTGGCACTCAATCCACTGAGCCACACAAGCAAGGGCAGGAAGTACATTTTTTTACTGTTTTGGAAAACTGAGAAGCAATTCCTAGTTGAGGCCTGTGGTTTCCCTCTTTAACATGACTTAGAAAATACCTATAAAAGGAAAGGTCACTGCAGTTCCATCCACACAGAGTGAAACAGCCTCTCATGCTCCTTGAAAGCCCCTAGTCTGGGCAATATTAGAAAAGACCCTTGATGAGGGCTTTCTGGATTTCCGAAGAAGATGAACTGCATAAAAATGAAAAGGAAAACACACTATGAGTGGACATTTTGTGGGAGACAGAGCTTGCGTTGTCACCACAGTAGGAATGATTCATGAGGCAGGTCTTACCAGGAGACTAATCATACGGCCCAGGCTTTCTCGTCACATCTGCCCTGACCAAACCTTTCTCTTTCAGCAGAACCAAAGCCAGAGGTGCACCCATGTCCCTCCTGCTCTCTGGCCTTCTCCAGTCAGAAATCCCTCAGCCAACACATGAAACTCAGTCATCCCCCTCAGATTCTCCTGGGAACATCTTCAAGAAAACACCTCCAAGCAGAGGAACCCTGTCCAGAGGACGAGAATCAGCAGCACCAACACACTAATACACAACACTGGAATGAGAAAGCTGAAGGTGAAGAGGTCAAAGAAAGGTCCAAAACTTCGCTTAAAAGGATCAGTCAGAAGAGACTCTCAGAACCCTTTTTCCAACCTCCCAAAGAACAAATGACGAGCTCTAGTGAGCATGAGAGAATGATGGAGGAAGAGCCCCACAGCGGCCAGAAAGAGAGTCCAGGGGGCACAGGCAAGGTATTTGTGAAAGTAGGAATGTCAAAAATTACAACAGTCAAGCATGGAAGGTGTTGGCAAGGCTTCAGTGATGGGTCACATCTCATCAGAGGCCAGGGGACACGCTCAGGCGAGAAGCCATATGTTTGCAGAGAGTATGGGAGAGGCTTTGCACAGAAGTCACATCTCATCTCACACCAGAGGACACACTCAGGGGAGAAGCCCTGTGTTTGCAGAGAGTGTGGGAGAGGCTTTACACGGAAGTCCTCTCTCGTCTCACACTTGAGGATACACTCAGGGGAGAAGCCCTGTGTTTGCAGAGAGTGTGGAAGAGGCTTTACACGGAAGTCCTCTCTCGTCTCACACCAGAGGACACACTCAGGGGAGAAGCCCTGTGTTTGCAGAGAGTGTGGGAGAGGCTTTACACGGAAGTCCTCTCTCATCATACACCAGAGGACACACTCAGGGGAGAGGCCCTATGTTTGCAGAGAGTGCAAGAGAGGCTTTACACATGGGTCAAATCTTATCGCACACCAGAGGACACACTCAGGGGAGAAGCCCTATGTTTGCAAGGAGTGTGGGAGAGGCTTTACACGGAAGTCACATCTCATCACACACCACAGGACACACTCAGGAGAGAGGCCCTATGTTTGCAGGGAGTGCGGGAGAGGCTTTACAAACCAGTCAAATCTTATCACACACCAGAGGACACACTCGGGGGAAAAGCCCTTTGTTTGCAGGGAGTGTGGGAGAGGCTTTACACGGAAGTCACATCTCATCCCACACCAGAGGACACACTCAGGGGACACGCCCTATGTTTGCAGGGAGTGTGGGAAAGGCTTTACCCGGAAGTCACATCTCATCAGACACCAGAGGACACACTCAGGGGAGAATCCCTATGTTTGCAGGGAGTGTGGGAGAGGCTTTACCTGCAAATCAGTTCTCATCACACACCAGAAGATACATTCAGGGAAGAAGCCCTATGTTTGCAGGGAGTGCGGGCGAGGCTTTACATGCAAGTCATATCTCATCACACACCAGAGGATACACTCAGGGGAGAAGCCCTATGTTTGCATGGAGTGTGGGAGAGGCTTTACCTGCAAATCAGTTCTCATCAGACACCAGAAGACACACTCAGGGGAGAAGCCCTATGTTTTCAGGGGAACTGAGTGATTAGCATTAAGTCACATATCAACAGCCATAGGAAGTCTACAGCCCTTTACTCTCCCCAAGACTGTAATTAGTACAGAAGTAACTGGTTAAACCCTCCAGTTTCATGACAAGAGGTAAAATGGACAGACAGTTCCATGAGTGATATGGGGATGTCAGCACGAATCTCCTTCATGGCTTTTTGACGTCCTATACTAAAATGTTTTGTCTCCATACAAATACGAAGCCCACATCCCTCATTTTTCCGTCACTGAAAGCAGAGACTTCGGGAAGGGCCACAAGGAACTCATACTCTCAGCCACAGAAATTCAACTCCTGCAAATGTGTAAGTCTTCATTCAATCTACTTTGGTTACTACCCAGAGAGAGGGATTTGAGACAGATTCACCAGAGAAGGAAATTCCCTGGACTCCTGGGAAGTGGGGCCTTTTCTCCTAATAGGCTCCCTACCCTCCTTCCTTGGCTTCTCTTGGCTCTTCCCCTAGTTTCCTACAACTTCTGGAGCCTCAGAGGTGAGCGGCAGGGGAGGATGTATGCTTGTGCACAGTCGTGAGCTTGGCTCAGTCCAGGTACCTCGTCTTCCTCACTGTCCTTGCTGCCCCTTTGGGGCCAGCATTTCCTGGTGAACAGCATACAGATTCCACATCGGTCCATAGTGGGTGTGAGTCTCAGCTCTGTCTCCTCCAGCTGTGTGACTAAGATAAGATTCTGAACAACTCTCTGCCTGCTTCCTAGTCTGTACAGTGGAAATGGGAACTCCAGCCTTTGGGTTTGACATTCAGAATTGAGTCAGCACACACAGGATCTGGCAAGAGAATCACTGAGATCGCAAGTCGTGCTGAACAACCTTCAGTCCCATGTGTTCCAGGTCTTTAGGGCTGGATGAAGGAAGATAAGGACAGGGTAGGGGTCTGTAGCCAAATTCAGAATTGGAGCAGACCCCACTGCTTTCCCCACATAGACTCAGCTACCCTGAGAAGGAGGCCTGAGGTGGAGGATGTGCTTCCCTCCAGATTACCACCCTCCCACTGACCCTGCGCACCCTCAGAGTCTCCTCAGCACAAGCAAGTGGTACTGAGAGTGACCTGTGAAACAAGACCCTCAGCTACCTCTTGCTGAAAACTGACACTGGGAACAGCACCTGCCTGCACTGGTGTGTTAGGTGGGATAGATGGTAAGCCAAGACAGGGAGGACGAGGAAGACGTGTCTCACCTACTCAGCAGTCCTGAGCCTGGTCCATTTCTATTGCCAGATGTTCCAGCATCATAAGAAACACCATGCTGGCACGTTGAAATTTTAGGTATCATTTCCACCATCTGACAAAGGCTTTCAAAGTGTATTGATCCTAAGGCCTAGAAGATGGGAGAGGCTCCACAGCACTCAAGGAATGGACCCATAAAACAAATTTGGCTAACTGCTCGCCTGTGGCCACTATCTGTTTTATGAGAGGGTCCCTAGTGCTTACAGAAAGAGCCCATAGATAACTGGGTAACTGCCTCAAATTTAACTGTCTCCTGTCATGTATCTATTTTACAAGATGACCAACTGGGGTCTGAAGGGAGAAAGAATTCAGGCTAATGACCCCCACACATACCTCCCTATGTTTGTGTAGTCACGTCCCCCATGGAAGTTGGCACCACTTTTACCTGTCAATCAACATGTAACTTCTCTGCCTCCATCCCACCAACTATATAAGTTGTCCTCGGGACAAAAGACTTGGTGCTCTTGCCTTTCACCCCAACCTCAGAAAGACGTGTCCTCTTCCATGAGAATGTATCACTAATAAACCCTGCCTGCACGCTAATACACTTGCTGATCTGTAATCCTTTACTGTGTTGACAAGAAGAACCAAGTTTCTCCTGTGACAGATGCACCCAATCTGCATATGGCGTTCATGAAGCCCGCAACACAGCAGCTTTTGTAATGCCCTTTCCTTGTACCTGGACTCCACAGAGCTTCATACACCACTGACACTCTCAAAATTATTTATTGCATCTTTAAACTTTAGTTTGTAGAGTCAGATGGAATAATAGACATGCACAATGTTGGTCATTCCCAGCCACCCATTCCCAGATAATGTCCACAATGGCCCAGGAGCACAAAATTCCCATGGACCCAATGGGTGGGAGTCCAGCAAGACTCTGGGTGAGAACAGGTTAAACATCTACATGTGCGTAAGCATAAGGAAGGATGCTAACAGCTCCCAGAGGTCACACTTTTCTTAGAACCAGAGCTGAGTTCAATACAGAGAGATGGTGAACAATTAGGACCCCATCATACCCTCTCCTGGATGAGGGAGACCTAAGCATGACCCACCCCCATGACCTGAAGTGATGACCAGGGATCAAACCTGCAACCTTTCCCCCACCCCCAAAAAAACCCTGTAGAGATATAAAAAACTTCACATGAGCCCTGGATGGTGTGGATCACCATACTAAGCACAGGCTTGCTAACCAAACGGTCATGGTTGGATTCCTAGTCAGGGCACAAGGCTGGGTTGCAGGCCAGATTCTCAGTTTGGGGAGTGTGAGAGGCAACTGATTGATATATCTCTTACTTCAACACATTGACATTTCTCTCCCTCTCTTTCTCCCTCCCCTCCCCTCTCTAACAATAAATAAATAAAATCGTTAAAAAATAAACTTAACATGAGCAGCAAAACTGGATTCAACATTAAGGAATGACCCACTCTACCCAACGTTTCCTTCTGATCTGCACCAAGGTGTTTTCCCAATGTGACCACCAAATGGCCGAAGAGGCACACTTGGGACATTTTTTTCAGTGATCATATACTGTAAAGCAAGTTTCAAAAAATTGAAATTAGGTAAAACATTGCTGATGCTGCAGTCAATATAGAAATCAGTAACAAAAGGTTACTAAAAAGTCCTTATTTGTAAAAGTGATTAAATGTACATCTAAATTGGATTCCACATTCCTAGATGATACACTATACTGACTTCCTGCAGACCTGCAATAAGGCGTCATTCCCCAAAATGGCCACGAGGTGGCAGCAGAGACCAACAGATGCAACGCATATCCTAAAGGCCTGGCTTAAAGGATCCTTTGCTTTTCACCCTGAGATGCAATGAAAGCACACTTTTCACTGTCCCCCCACAACACAGCTGCAGGATGTCATCACTGTTTCCTTCCACTGCCCTCTCCCACCTTCATGCCATTTCACCATTCCATTGTCCAACAACGTTGTTCTCTTTCAGAGCAGAGAACTCTTCCAGGTATCTTCTGCAGCTTTCCAGGGAATGGAAATTTCTCTCCATAAAGAAAAACTCAGAGAGACAAACTAAATGGCTGTGGGAAGAAGCAAGGTCTTCTGAGTAAATGCCTGACTCTTTCCCTCATGCGGAGCTTTCAGTTGGAATGACGGGGAGCAGTACCTGCTGCCAGTAACCTGCTGGCTTTCCAGAACCAGCTCCTGTGGCAGGACTCCCTCCCAAATTCACAAGGGCACCATCACCTCCTTTGGATGAAGACGACCCTTTGGAGGGGCGAGTGGTGGTTCCTTTCTTTGCCTTCAGTCTCTCCTGTTGTACATTATTCTCAAATAGCAAACATTCATCCTCCCCACACACACATAGTCTTCATGGAAATGGAACGTTTTCCTTATGTTTCAGTGGAGAACCACTTGTGGAAATCCACTCATGAACGGTCCCCCACCATCCTGCTTAACTCCTATGGAGCCCAAACGGCAAAACGATTAACACAACCAAGCTGCTGCAAAGGATTTTCGAAGCCTGATTAGGATACTTGGAACATGTTGCCTGTCTCCCACCTGCCATGACATCATCTGTTCTCAGTTAATGTCTGCTGTTGAGGGCTCTCCACTGCACCTGGTCTGCCTACCTGTGGGAGAAATCGCCAGCACGAAATTTTGCAATCCATTTCTGACACATTCCATCAGTCACAGCATCTTCTCCACACACACCACAGATCTTTTCTCGTCTTACAGTTGCTCTTGCACCTTTCTTGAAATGACTAGACCAAAGGGACCCAAAATGTTGCTTATGTTCATGTATCTTCACTGTGAAAATGACCAACCATATATTCACCACTTGTGGTGAAATGTTTTGGTCACATGCTGATAGAACACCTGTCATGATACAGTCTAACATGACAGTTTCAAATGAGGTTAAAGACAAGTCATGCTATCAACCCCAATCCCAACCCCTAATCCTAACCCCGAACGATGCCACACACCAGACCAGGTGTCCGAAGCCTGTCCCTGACTCCAGATGCCTGACTCTGGACATCTTACTCCAGAGAACAATGTATGCTCCTATTTAAACCTGTAAACCCTTGAAATGTAAACATCTCATGTCTAAAACCATAAAGCAGGTTTCTGTAAAACAAATTATATTAAATCAAGCAAATTAAATGATGCAATGATGATGCACATAAGACCTGAAATACATGAGGCTGCTGCTGGCATATCAAGGCATACCTTCCAAAGCAATTTTTTTACAATTTTATTTTAATTGTTGTTCATGTACAGTTTTGTATTTTACTCCCAACCCAGCCCCAACCAAAGAAAAATTGATTACAGTAAATTAGTAAGTGTGATGTCCTCCTGATTAAAAAATTCTAGGTAGCAGGAGAAGTTATTCACAGAGTAAGAAGACCACCCACGGAACTGAAGAAAATAGTTGCACATTATACTTTCGATCACACTCTTTCTTCCACAACAAAGAACTTTATGACTCATCAATGAACAGACACCTATAGTATTTTAAACATTTTATTTATTTATTTTTAGAGAGAGGAGCAGGGAGGTAGAAACAGAAGGAAAGAAACATCAGTGTGCAGTTGCCTCTCACATGCCACATACTGGGAGCCTGGCCTGCAACCCAGGCATGTACGCTGACTGGGAATCAAACTGGTGACCCTTTTGATTTACAGGCTGGTGCTCAATCCAATGGGCCATACCACCCAGGCAGACATCTATATTCTTTTTTTTTTTTTTTTAAGATTTTATTTATTTATTTTAATTTTAGAGAGGGGAAGGGAGGGAGAAAGAGAGGGAGAGAAACATCAATGTATGGTTGCCTCTCACGTGGCCCCCACTAGGGGCCTGGCCTGCAACCCAGGCATGTGCCCTTGACTGGGAACCGAACCTGCGACCCTTTGGTTCGCAGCCCGTGCTCAATCCACTGAGCTACGCCAGCCAGGGCTATATTCTTAAAAAACTTGAATAGTCCCTTCTAATGAGAAGACGTTCATAGAAGAAGTAAAAAAGAAATACCAGAGAAGATGTTCAATGGCTACATCACAGTACAACACCCCTTCCCAGATACTACAAAGGCTATAATGACAAAGCAAACCAGAGAAATGTTTATGATCACACACAAAAATTAGAACAATTGACCATTTCTTTCATAAATGTTAAATATTGCAGACCTTGTATAAAATGTTTTCACATTTCCTCAGAAAATTATCCTACTGTGTCCAATAACTCTACTTTGAAATATATATCTGAGAAATTGAAAATATGTTATAACAAACTTATACACGATTATTCATAACAGCACTGTTAACAACAACTGAAAGGTAGAAAGTATTCAAATGTCCATCCACAGATAAATGAATGAACAAAATTTTGTTATTCTGTCACTAAAAAGGGACTGGACCCAAAGAGGATTTGCCATGGCAAGGTCTCATACGTGTAGATTCTTGACTTCCTGCAGCAAAATTTCACAACACAAAGACAGGGAATTTTGAGAGTTCATATACAAAATCTAAGGACAGTGAAACAAAGAAAGGACTTCACAGAGAAGAAGCACAGTCACAGCAACAAGAGTGAGCAGAGGTGGAGCTGCTTCTTGAGAAACAGGAAAGTTAGACACAAAGAAGGTCCTTGGAGACAGGATCAGGGGTGAGCCCAGGACAAGCTGCGGCTGCCCACTGCTCCCCCTGGCTGCAAGTCTCTTGGGGACCTTTGGAGATAAGGAGAAACAAAGCAAAGATACGCAGCAAACAAGAGAAGGGAAGGCGCGTGTGTGCTTAACAAACAGTGCACGCTGGGTCCTTTTATCAGGGTTTTACCTGTTTTCTAAGGTTGAGGATTTTAGAGGAGGTCTTAGAAGAGTCATCTGCACAGAATACTCAGCTCTCCAGGGGTGCCCTTTGATGTGCTGATGCCACAAAGTGAGCACACAGAGCCATCAGGGTCCTTCTCTGGAGAATTTCTCCTTCAGGAAAGTCACCAGAGAACGGCAGGGACTGAGGCAGGTCCTCCCCTGCATAGACTGAAATGTGTGAACCATTTGCTCTCCAATGTCCTTGGTCAGGGAAGATAAGTTCTTCAGACTTATTACTGGGCTGTACATCACTATCCTTATTTAGCTATGAAACTCACTTTTCCCATTCCACTTGCCAAGGCATTTTCCTACCTTTTTTACTAACCTGCCTCAACTCCATGCACTTGGGGACTCATATTGGTGGTGAATTTAACACAATGATCATCTGCTGACAGACACTAGACACCAGAGCAAAACTCAGGATCCTAGACACAGACATTTGACTCCAAACGCTGGACCCTGGAGCGGACCCAAACCAAAACCTGGACTCCAGGACCAAAGCCCCAAACCGAAAGCCATGTGCCCTCACCCAAGGCAGACCAGGAGGTCCGAAGGCCAAACACCAGATGCCAGGGACTAACCTCAGATCCTTATAATGCCAGATTCCATACACCAGAACCAAAAGCTTCATCTGCACATGGACCTGGCATGAGAACCCAGGACACAAAGCCACATCCTAAGAGGTGCAAGACCTCAGACACACAACCAAATACACTTTGACCCTGATGCATAGGCCCTGGACACAGGAGGCAGATTTTTTTTTTACACTGTATGCATTGCCTTTACTGTGGTTCAACAGGGCCATGAATGATAGGCAGTATCTGCTGATCGCTTACTTTGGGCAACTCTATACCTTGTGCCGAAAACAGCTCTTCACCCTGGCCTGCCTCCTTGTCTCGTGCTGGGGAACCCCCGCCTCACAAGAGGCAGATTTATAACCAATGTGCCACGGCCAGAATTTGGAGTTGCAGACAAACACCAGGCCCCTGTTGCCAGAGGCCAGAGGCCAGAGGCCAGAGGCCAGAGGCCAGAGGCAGGAGCTGAACCAGATCCTCCCATTGTAAACAACCCTGTGATTCAATAAGATAAAACCCTTGTCTCTCCAAATGCAAACTTCAACATTTTACCAAACCCAGCAACAATAGGCCAAAAGAACAAAAAGGATGCTGACCTTGGATAGCAGACATCCATGATCTCTCAGTTGCAACAGGCTCAGGAGTTGGCACTGTCTCACCATTCACTCCACACTGTTGGCTTTTCAAAACTGTGGGGAATTAAATAGTGATTATTTTCCACAAAACTTGTCGGCTCTAACATATGTGAGATAATAATAAAAAATTATCAGACCAATACAAGATATTTAACATTTAATGTGTGCATGAGTTCGAATGAATACCAGACAATGAGGTGATATCAGGTACATAGGACCTTTGGGAGTATGGGGAAACAGGGTCTTACAGAGGTAAGATGGGTGATAGACAGGTAATCTATGAAAAGTGCAGCCTTCGTGGAATGTTACTTTTTTGTAGGCAAATCCACAAACTATAGGACACAAGCTAAACTTATAAACTCTTCCAAATTTCATCAATGCAATCATTCCATTGAGAATAGGATACTTTCTGAAATTGTTAAATCTTGCGGCAACAGCAGCAGCCACAGCCTGAGAGAGCGACCAGCTGCCAGCAGGGCCTTGCATCGCCCACGGAGGGTCAAAGGACTGAGCACCTCTGTCCAGTGCAGTGCGGACCATCCTCCTCTGCCTGCAGCCAGCGGACTGCAGCAGGGCCCATGAGCGCAAGGCAGGTGACCCTGAAGCCACAACCAGGAGGCGAGCTATGGCCACACAGGCGGGACAAAGAGATTTGGCATCTCAAGTGACACATGAGATGGCAGCACAGGGCCACACTTGGGACAGTTTTCAAAGGGACCATCCTGTGCTAAGGCCAGTTTTAACAAATTTCAAAGGACTGAAATGATACACAGTCTGTTTCTTTCTGTCATTGCTGTTAATATGGAAATTGGGAACAAAAGGTAATGACTACATCGTGATATTGAAAACTGTATAAATACGCGTCTAAATAACATTGCAATCAACATTCATTGATACTCTCCTACAGTCAACCACTTCTCCTGCTGACCTGCCACGAACATGTTATTCACAAAATGCCCACGAGGTGGCAGCAGAGATGCACACTTAGAACACTATTTGCTTGGCCAAAAGGTTCCTTCGATTTTTCGGTAAAGACACAATGAAAAAGACGTTTTTCATTTTCAGCAGTAATTTCATCAAACCACGTATTCACTCTTTTGTCCCACTGCTTTCTTCAATATTTCAGGCACCTTCATAATTCCATCTTCCCAAAAGTTTTTATCTTTTGGCCAAGGCAATATAAAGCGAGTTTCAACAAGCATCACAGCATTGAAGTTATATACAATATATTTCTCTAACTGCTCTCATTGCACTTAAGCTAGAACTCACTACAAATGGGTGGCTGGAAAGTCCTTATATTTGGTAGTTATGTGATATACTTTAAAATAACCTTAAAAATAAAACAACTTGAATTACAAAATAAAATGAATGGTAATACAGATACTACATACGAAAACTTATGTAAACCATCTTCACTCTTAAATGCACAGTATCAAAAATAAAAGCTGAAAATTTACAAGTTTTGTGTCCATATTTGGAACCTAGCCAGTAAAGGAAATCCAGAGAAAGTAGACAGAAACAGGCCCGTCGGCATTTCTGCAAGTGGCTATACAGAAAATGATAGCAGTTCTTTTGAACTCTTGGGGTAGAATTTTGAATAAATGTTTTCTCATTGTTTAAGTAAGCAGCAACAAAGTAAATTAAAAATGTTTTTCAGGCACACTTGGGACTTTTTAAAACCTGACTATATTTAGCTATAAAGCAGGTTTCAATAACTGTCTCACAAACTATATCTATTGCTCTCTTTGCCATTAATCTGAAAACCAGTTACAAGGTAACTACAAAGTCCCTATATTTACATGTTTTAAAATACACTTCTAAATACCTTCCCAAAATAAATCACAGTCAGAGTGGAAAATAATTTGCATAGAAAAAATAATAAGAAGACTGCATACCAAATCAAGATCTTTCCGGTTTCCAAAATGATAACAGCTTCAAACTGTTTCTCAACCAAAGGTGACTTTTGCCCCCAAGGGGACTTCAGGCAATTTCCTGAGCCATTTCAGATTGTCCTCAGGGGAAGGGAAGTCAGGCTGCTAGCAGTGAATAGAGGGATTGGATGCTAATAAGCACCTACAATGCAGACGGCAATCCCCCAGGAGAAGGAATTCTCTGGCCCAAAAGGTCCATAGTGCTGAGAATGACAAACCCTACTCTGGATCCTGAAGACTCCATTAGAATACAAACAGCATGTCCCTTTGCATCCTGGATCTGAAAGGCTGCCTTTCTTGGCACAGGAAGCCTGAACCTGAAACTTAAAGAACAAAAAATGCCAGCCATCTAGCAAATCTCAGGGAGAAGTGTCCTAGGCAAATAGGTCAGGAGGCAAAGGAAGATCTGTCCACTTAGGAGACCAGATCCCACTATGATTAGACAGAGCAGTGAGCTGAGGATCCCTGCTTCTTTCCATGGCTCATATATCACTTTAATATCTGATTCATAATGTCACTTAGAACAAAGAGTCTTGTGCTGATAAGATTCCAGATTTCACCATCTCAAGTTTTCCTCTTTGAAAATGTGGACATTTGCTACTACATTCTGTGTTCCTCAGATCAACTACCCAGGGCACATTTCCTGTCACAAAATACTTCTGATTTCTAAAATACCATGCTTCCAGGCCCTGAACTCATTTAAAATGCTAAGAAGGATGTTACTCTTTTATTTAGTAGTTAACATATTCATGACTAACAGAGAATTTTTCTAGCTCCTCACATTACCTCACTTCTTCCTGTTTTCTTTCCAGTTTTAACTATTTCTAGGTCACATACAGCTACAACCATGTAATGATCATTATTGCACAAGAGCATGTTTACCTTCATAACTCACAAGACTCAACAGAAAAGTATCACAAAGAGAATTTAGTACAATGATGGGGAAATAACATACAGAAATGAAAATGTAGAAATAGTAAATTAAATATATAACTTTTTTAAAGACTCAATAGCAACAAAAGAGGTAAAAAAAAAAAAAAAAAAAAAAAAAAACCTAACCTGGGAATAAACTTAACAATGTACAAGATCTATATGAATGAAATTGGAGGTTGCTACGAAATAACAAGCTTTAACAAATAAAAAATGCCATCTTGACTTCCAGCCAAGATGGAGGCGTAGGTGGACACACTGTGCCTCCTCTCACAACCAAAATTAAGGACAACAAATATTTAGAAACAAGAAAACAACCAGAACTGATAGAAAATTGAACTGTACGGAAGTCCAACAACCACTCATCCAGACCAGTAAGAGGGGTGGAGTCACGGCAGGAAAAAGTGGAGGTGCAGACCCGGGAACACAGGCGGCAGTGGCTGGTGGTTCCCAAGCCTGCAGGCAGCTGGCAGGCCCACAGGCGGTGGCTGGTGGACCCCGGACATGGGGTGGCAACTGTGCAGACCCAGTGAAGCTGTGCAAGGCAGCTAGCTGACCAGGTGGTCCCACATTTGTGCACGCAGATAATCCAGGCGAAGGGGAAGCAGCGGAAGGGACTAGAATCCAAGAGAGAGCAGAGCGGATGACATTGTTCCCTCTCGAACCCTGCCCCCACATACAGCGTCACAACTCAGTGACTGGGCTGCCCCACCCTGGGGAACACCTAAGGCTCCACCCCTCACTACGTAACAAAAGTGACAAGACCAAAACCAAAACAAAACAAAACAAGAAAAACACCAAAAATGGCTCAAACTGGAGAACAAGTAAGAGCCCCAGAGTCAATTCCTCTAAGCTGTGAAGAGATAGCCAACCTATCAGATGCACAGTTCAAAGCCCTGGTGATCAGGATGTTCACAGAATTGGTTGATTTTGCTCACAAATTAGATGAAAAAATGCAGGCTACAATACGTGAAATGAAGGAAGACGCATGGGGAACCAATAGAGATGGGAGGAAAACTGGGACTCAAATCAATGGAGTGGACCAGAAGGAAGAAAGAAACAACCAAACAGAAAACAAGGAAGAAACAAGAATTCACAAAAATGAGGAGAGGCTTAGGAACCTCCGGGACATCTTTAAATGTCCCAACATCTGAATTATAGGGGTGCAAGAAGGGGAAGAAGAAGAGCAACAAGTGGAAAACTTATTTGAACAAATAATCAAGGAGAACTTCCCCAATCTGGCAAAGGAAATAAACTTCCAGGAAGTCCAGGAAGCTCAGAGAGTCCCAAAGAAGTTGGACCCAAGGAGGACTACACCAAGGCACATCATAATTCCATTAGCCAAGATTCAAATGAAGGAGAGAATTCTAGAAGCAGCAAGGGATAAGGGGACAGTCACCTACAAAGGAGTTCCCATCAGACTGTCAGCTGATTTCTCCAAAGAGACCTTCCAGGCAAGAAGGAGCTGGAAAGAAGTATTTGAAGTCTTGAAAGGCAGGGACCTACATCCAAAATTGCTCTATCCAGTGAAGCTGTCATTTAGAATGGAAGGGAAGATAAAGTGCTTCTCAGATAAGGTCAGGTTCAAGGAGTTCATCATCACCAAGCCCTTATTATATGAAAGGTTAAAGGGACTTACCTAAGGAAAAGAAGATAAAAAAAAAAAATAGAACAGTGAAAAGACAGCAAACTCACAGCTATTAACAACCACACCTAAAACAAAAGCAAACAACTAGAACAGGAACAGAACCACAGAAATGGAAATCATATGGAGGGTTAGCAACAGAGGAGTGGGAGGAGGAGAGGGGGGAAAAGGTACAGAGAACAAGTAGCATAGACGGTGGGTAGAAAATAGACAGGGGGAGGGCAAGGATAGTGTGGGAAATGTAGAAGCTAAAAAACTTATGACACATGGACATGAACTAAAGGGGGGGAATGTGGGTGGGAGGGGGTGTGCAGGGTGGAGGGGAATGATGGGGGAGAAATGGGACAACTGTAATAGCATAATCAATAAAATATATTTTAAAAAAGGAAGCTGCAACAAACAAACCACATTACAAATGATTTTCAAGCACACTTGGATCTTCTAAAAACCTGACTCTATTACACTATGAGGCAAGTTCCAACAAATGGCACATAAAACACATTTATTGCTTCCTTTGCCCTAATCTGGAAACCAGTCACAAGGTAACTGGGCAGTTCTTACCTTTAGACATTTTAAAATACATTTGTAAATACCATTGCCATCAAGAGTCACTAACATTCCACTAGAACCAACCACTTTTCTTGTTGACCTCACTAAGGCATTATTCCCAAAATGAACAAGAGATGGCAGCAGAGAACCATGTTTGGAACCTTTTTATTTATTTATTTTTTCTTATATTGACCATATTGTACTATGGAGCAAGTTTCAAAAAAAAAAAAAATCAGATTTTTTGAGGTTCCGGCCAAAATGGAGGCGTAGCTAGAAACTCTTCGCTTCCTCACACAACCAAAAGTAGGATAACAACCAATCTAAAGTCAATAAACAACCAGAAGTGTCAGAAAAATCAAACTGCATGGAACTCCAACAACCAAGGAATTAAAGAAACAGTCAACCAGACCTACCAGACCGGTGCACTGAAACAAACAAACATGGCCCAAAGGAAAGAACAGAGTAAAACTCCAGAAAAAGAGCTAAGTGACGAGATAGCCAACCCATCTGTTGGAGAGTTCAAAGCCCTGGTAATCAAAATGCTCCCAGAACTGATTGATCTTGGTCACAAAATGAAAGAATAAATGAAGACTACCCAAAGTGAAATAAAGCAAAATATTAAGGGAACCAACAGAGAAAGGAAGGAAATCGGGATGCAGATCAACTATTTGGAACAAAAGGAAGAAATAAACATCCAGCTAGAACACAATGAAGAAACAAGAGTTCAAAAAAAATGAGGAGAAGCTTAGGAACCTCTGGGACAACTTTAAATGTTCCAGTCTCTGAATTACAGGGGTTCCAGAAAGAGAAGAACAAGAGCAAGAAATTGGAAACTTATTTCAACAAATAAGGAAGGAAAACACCTCAATCTGGTGAAGGAAATAGACTTCCAGGAAGTCCAGGAAGCTCAGAGAGTCCCAAAGAAGGTGGACCCAAAGAAGAACACACCAAGGCACATCATCATTAAGTTACCCAAGATTAAAAATAAGGAGAGAATCTTAAAAGAAGAGAGAGAAAAGGAGAGAGTTACCTACAAAGGAGTTCCCATAAGGCTATCAGCTTATTTCTCAAAAGAAACCTTGCAGGCAAGAAGGAGCTGAAAAGAAATACTCCAAGTCATGAAAGGGAAGGACCTCCATCCAAGATTGCTCTATCCAGGAAAGGTATCATTTAGAATGGAGGGGCAGATAAATGTTTCCCAGATAAGGTCAAGTTAAAGGAGTTCATCATCACCAAGCCCTTAATATATGAAATGTTAAAGAGACTTATCTAAGAAACTGAAGAACATCAAAAACTATGAACAGTAAAATGACAACAAACTAACAACTATCAGCAAATGAACCAAAAAAGAAAAAGAAAGAAAAATAATAAAAACTAAGCAAACAATAGAACAGGAACAGAATCAGAGAAATGGACATCACACGGAGGGATTTCAGTGGGGAGGGGGAAGGAATAAGGGGAAAAAGGTAAGGGAAGAAGAAGCATAATTAGTAGGCATAAAATAGATGGGGAGAGAGAAAAATGGTATAAGAAACAGAGAACTCAAGGACATATATGTATAACCCATGGACATGAACTAAGGAGGGGAGGAATTCTGGAGAGTTGGGGATGCAGGGCAGAAGAGGTATAAAGGGGGGAAATTGGGAAAACTGTAACAGCATAATCGATAAAAACTTTAAAAAATAAATAAAAGTAAGTAAATAAAAATAAATAAATAAAAACAAAATAACTCGACATGACTGATGATAAAGATGCTCCGTACCAAAACTTGAGAAAGAAATCTTCACCCTTCAACGCACAGCTTAGAAACAGAAGCTGGAAACGCATGAGTTTGGCACCCGTACGAGGAACTTAAAATAGTAAACAAGTCCAGGCAAAGTGGAGAAACGAGCCCGTAGACATGTCCTCAGGGGCACGTACGTGAAATGAGAGCGCTTGTATTTTACTTTACCTTTTTTGCCTCCTGATGGAGAATTCCAAATACATTTGACCTCCGTGTTATTTAAGGACGCTGAGACGGAAAAAAGCTAATTACAAACGGCTTTCAAGCACACTTGGCGCTTGTAAAAACCTGCCTCTATTACACTACAAAGCCAGTACTAACAAATGTCACATAAAACACGCTTATTGCTTCCTCAGAGGATATCTGCAGCCCAGTCGCAAAGTACCTGCACAGTCCTGACATTTGGACGTCTTCAACTGCGCTTCTAAATGACACGGCTATGAAAAGTCAACGATATTCCCCCTGCAATCAACCACTTTTCTCGCTGAGCCGCACTGAGGTGTCATTCCCCAAAATGGCCACAAGATGGCAGAAGAGACCGCCATATGCACTACATACACTACTAATAGCTTGGCTGAAAGGTTACTTCACATTTTAGTGTAAGATGCACACTTTTCATCCCCCCCCCACAAAAAAAATTGTGACTGCACAACGCCATTGCCACTCAGTTCCACTGCCCCCTGCCCCCTTTCAGGCAACTCCCCATTCCATCGTCCAAAGCACTATTACCTTTAGGAGCAGAAAGCTCTTCTAGGTGCCTTCTGCAGTCTTCCAGGAAAGGAAATTTCTCTCCACTAAGAGAAATTCAGAATACCGAACTAAACGGCCATGCGAAGGTGCAAGGTCTGGTGAGCACTGCGGAGGAATCGCGACTGCGCGGCCAGGCTGGAACCGTTTCCCCTGGTCACCAACGAGAAACGTGCGCCCCCACCTCATCCGGAAGCTTCCTCGTCTTCTGCCTCCGCTCTTTTCCACTGGCAGTGCTTGCAGTTGGACTGGTGGGGCAGCACGTGTTGCGAATTTCCCCAAGAAGCTCCTCCCACAGGACGCCCTCTGGCATCACCACACAGGCAACATCGCCTCCTTTGGATGAAGACCGCCCTGTGGGGGGGGACTGCTGGTGGTGGTCCCTTCATTCACCCACCATCTCTCCCATTCCACATTATTCTCAAGTTTCAACGCTTCATACCCCCTCACAATTTGCTTGCAAGCAGAATGGTTTCCATATATTTCTGTAGAGAACCACATGTGGAAATGAGGTCAAGAAAGTTCCCTCCCCTCCCCGCTTAACTTCTGTGGAACCCAAACATTAAAACAATTCATGTAACCAAGCTGGTGAAAATGATTTTCGATGCTCGATTTGGATACTTTGAGTATGTCACCTGTCTCCCGGATGGCATAACGTGGTCTGTCCTCAGTTAACATCTAGACTGAATGGCTCTGAACTGCAAATGGTCTGCCAGACCCATGGTGCACCTTCCCTTCGTGAGAGCAATCTTGGGCATGAAACTTCGCAAACCACTGCTGACACATTTCATCACCTACTGCGCCTTCTCCATCCACCCTACCAATCTTTATTTTGGCATTCCAGTTGTGTTTTCACCTTTCTTGAAATGACAAAACCTAATGTTTCAAAAGTGTTCCTTCTGTTCACCCATCTTGAGTGTGAAAAATGTTCACAAAATCACACTAGTTTTGATGAGTTTTTTTCTTTCAATACATGTTGGTATGACAGCTGTCACGATACTGTCTAACCTAACACTTTTGAATGAAGTTAGACAAGTTCACGGACCAGAGTCACAGGATGGGGCAGTGAGGGTGGTGGGGGGCCGAAGTGACTTTTGGGCGAACCTGGTATAAACAAAGCTTCGACCAGAATCACACCATTGAAAGCATTTACAGTATGTTTTTTGCTCTCGCAGGACTTAAGCTAGAATTCACTGAAAATGGGAGACTGGAAAGTTCTCCTACTTTGTACTTATCAAAGAGACTCCTACAGAACCTTCAAAATGAACCACTATTTCAGTTACAAAATAATTTGAACTGAATGATACTAAAGATACTACATACCAAAACTTGAGGACAAAATCTGCACCCTTAAACACACGTTAGGCACATAACCTCAAATTGTACAAGAGTTGCACCCATTTTAGGAGCTGAAAAGAGGGAACATACCTCTAGACATGTCCAGAAGGGCATGTACATAAAATTATAGTGCTTGTGTTTAGTTTTATTTTATTTTATTTTATCTTATTTTACTTCTGGGTGGAGAATTTTGAATAAATTTTATTTTCCCCTTGCTTAAGGAAGCTACAACAGACAAAGCAATTCACAAACAATTTTCATACACACTTAGAACTGGTAAAAACCTGACTCTATTAAGTTACAAAGTCAGTTCCAAGACACATCACAGAAAACATGTTCATCGCTGCCTTTGCCTTTAACCTACAAACCGATCACAAGGCAACTGGGCATTGCTGACACTTAGACGTCTTCAAACGCACTTGTAAATACCACTGCCATCCAAAGCCATTGATATTCCACTGGAATCAACTTTTCCTGTTGACTTGCATTAAGGTGTCATTCCTGAAAATCGCCACGAGATGGCAGCAGAGACTGACAGATGGAACACATACCTCACTAATGCCTTGGCTGAAAGGTTTCTTCACTTTCTACTGTGAGATGCAATGACAGGCACGCTTTCCTTTTCCCCCAACAACGTGACTGCACAACGTCCTTACCGTTTTGTCCCACTGCCCTCTGCCACCTTTCAGGCAGGTTCACCGTTGCATCGTCCCAAACCATTGTTCTCTTTCAGAACAGAGAGCTCTTTCAGGTGCCTTCTGCAGTCTTCCAGGGAATGGAAATTTCTCTTTACTACCAAAAATTTGGAAAGACATGACTAAATGGCTATACGCAGGTGCCATGTCTGGTGAGCACTGTGAATGAATCATGTCTGTGAGCCAGGCTGGAACCGTTATCCCCTGGTCACCAAAGAGAAATGTGCGCTCTCGCCTCATCCTGAGGCTTTCGTGTCTTCTGCGGACAAATTCCAGACTCTGCCTCCGGTGGTGCTTTCAGTTCATCTGAAGCGAAGCAGTACTTGTTAAGAGTAACCTGCAGGTTTTCCCAAGGAGCTCCTACAGTGGGACCCCTCCCGAATCCACCACAAGGGCATCATCCTCTCTCATGGATGAAGACTGCCCTTTGGAGGGGCGAGTGGTGATTCCTTTATTTTCCCACAATCTCTCCCATTCCATTTTGTTCTAAAAGTCGATGGTTCATCCGCTCTCACAACTGGTCTTGGAAATGAAACATTCTCCTTACGTTTTGGTGCAGAACCCCTTGTGGAAATGCAATCAAGAAGGGTCCCCACCACCCTACCTAACTTCTGTGGAACCCAAACGTCAAAGTGATTTATGTAACCAAGCTGGTACAAATGATCGTCAGAGCCTGATTAGGATACTTTGAGTGCGTCACACATCTCCTGCATGCCGTAATGTGGTCTGTCCTCAGTGAACATCCGCCCTGGACGGCTCTCCACTGCAACTGCCAGACCTGTGGGGCGACTGCACGCCAGAAATCTCTGGCGTGAAACTTTGAGATCCACTTCCATCCGTCACAGCATCTTCTCCATGCACACCACAAACCTTTTCTTGACTTACAATTGTGCTTGTACCTTTCTTGAAATGACACGGCCTAAGAAGTCCAAAACGTTGCTTACGTTCGTGCATCTTCAATGTGAAAAGGGCCACACGCATATTCACCAGTTGTGATGAGTTTTATAACACGCTGATATAATAGCTGTCACAATACAGTCTAACAAAACGGTTATGAATGATGTTAAGGGCAAGTATGGGGACCAGGGACAGGTGATTGGGTGGGGGTGGGGCGATAGAAGTGAGGTTGGAGGCTGAACTGACTTTTTAGCCAAATGAACTTATTAGCCAAAGGCACTTTGTCACCAAACAGATTTTTTGTCCGAACAGACCTTTTGGCCACCCCAGTTTAAGGCAAGGGTTCAACCAGCATCGCAGCCTCAAAATCGTACACAGTATGTTTTTGCTCTCATGGCATGTAATCTAGTATTCAGAGATAATGGATGAGTAGACAGTTCTGTTTTTCAGGACTTCCAAAATAGAAGGAACCAGCGTTTGAATTACACGATAACTTGACCCAAATGATACTAAAGATGCTAGTTACCAATTCTTGAGAAAGAAATATTCAGCCTTCAATGCACAGGTTAGAAGCAGAAGCTGGAAATGTACAAGGTTTGCACATGTAGGAGGAACCAAAAGTGGAAAAGTGCCGCAGTCCCGCTGCAGCAGGATCTGGGGGTCCCGAAGGTGGGTAAGGCGTCGGCAACAGGAGACAGACAACTACACAACTCGATGGCGGTGCAAAGCTGTTCCACTTTATTATCACTTTAACATTGCTTATATACAGATTTTTTGGCAAGCGTTAACTTTTTGTGGTTACAGATTTATGGTTAAGCTAAGCAGAAAATCATAGTTCAACATACAATGACTTTATAAATTGAAAATAAGTATTTGACTTGCCAAACAGAGTCTCAGTGAATTCTTTTGCCTGTGGTTAATGATTGATCCGTGATCTATGTCTATATCCTGATTCTATTCTACTAAAATGTTATGAAAGACTAAGTGCCCTTTCTATTAGTATGTGTTCCTGTAAGATTGTTTTGTTCTACTTACTTACAATGGGTGAACTGATTTAAGTCTTTCTGATTATTTTTCTTCAGCCAACCATCCTTCATTGCCTTTAAACAAATACGGACAGTCACCAAGGGGGACTTTGGCATGTTAGTCATTTCATAAAAGGCAGACTTTGCCAAGGAACATGTTTTCTATCCTCATTGACTATTCTTATGCCCTCAAAATAGGCTCCTGTAAAGGACAATGGGTGAAAACAGTTTTTCTTTATTTTCCTTAATGACCTAAGTGACTGTGGGAGGGGGAATTGGAATAAGCTGTGGTTGCATTACCTCTGCTTGGTGTAATTCGGTCATGAATTGTTTAATTGGGGTTTGTCGGGGGGAATTCTTTGCTAACTTAACTAGTAAATTGTTAGCACAATCCGGACATGCAGTTACAGATGATTCAGGAGTGGCGGTGACTGCGTCTAGTTCTGTGGAAGCTGGAATCACATCCGAGGCTCGCCTATCGGTTTCATTCTCGTGTGTCTTATTCATCTTTCCCAGGTTAATCATATATACAATGAAAGTTAGGACTCCTAGAAATATAATTCCCGTACTACCAATTATCCCTATGCTGCGTCCTCTTCCCGGGGGACGCCTTCCTTGAAGCTTCTCTCCCCATGTCCGGACCTTGTCAGACAATATGGCTGGAAGAGGATGCGGCAGAAAAGGAAGTCCAGGCAAAGTGAAGGAAACAAGTGTACATACACCGATAGAGATGCCATTTTGCTTTGCTTTTTTTCTGTACTTCTTGGTGCAGAATTACGTATAAATTTTACCTCCATGTTGTTTAAGGAAGCTGCAACAAAGCAAAGACAAATTTTGAGCACACCTGCAACTCATTGAAACCTGACTTTATTACGCTACAAAGCCAGTTCCAAGAAATGTCACATAAAACACATTCGTTGCTCCCTTTGCCCTTAATCTGCAAGCCAGTCACAAGGCAACTGGACAGTGCTGACATTTAGACGCTTTGGAACGCACTTGTAAATACCACTGCCATCCAAAGTCATTGATATTCCCCAGGAATCAACCACTTTTCCTGCTGACCTGCACTGAGGTGTCATTCCCCAAAATTACCATGAGATGGCAGCAGAGACCGAGAGTTGGAACACACGCTCTTCTATTGGCTTCATGCAGTTTCCTCAGCTTTTTGCCTGTACCACCAACCTAAAATAGTAAATGAAATCTAGGCAAAGTTGAGGAAATCAGCCTGTAAACATGTCCGGAGGGGCACGCACATAACATGAAAGTGCTTGTATTTTACTTTACTTTCTTTTACTTCTTGGTAGAGAACTTTAAATAAATTTTAGCTCCTCGTTGTTTAAGGATTCTACAACAGACAAAGCAAATTACGAATGGTTTCCAAGCACACCTGGAACTTGTAGAAACCCAACTCACACTACACAGCCAGATCCAAGAAATGTTGCATAAAACATGCTAATTGCTCTCTTCGCCCTTAATCCAAAAACCAGTGACAAGGTAACTAGACAACCCTGACATTTAGATGTTTTCAAATGCACTTGTAAATATCCCTGCCATCAAAAGTCATTGATACTCCCCTGGAATCAACCACTTTTCCTGCTGACCTGTACTGAGGTGTCATTCCTCAAAACAGCCACAAGATGGCAGCAGAGACCAACACTTGGAATACATATGCTACTATTGGTTTGGTGGAAAGGTTTGTTTACTTTTTACCATCAGATGCCATGAAAGGGACACTTTTCACTGTCCCCCAACAACGTGACTGAACAACTCCTGGACAACATAGTCACCGTTTTGTTCCACTGTCCCTTTACACCTTTCAGACTAGTTCACCATTCCATCATCCCACAACACAGTTCTCTCTCAGAGCAGAGGACTCTTCCGGGTACCTTCCGCAGTCTTCCAGGGAATAGAAACTTCTCTCCAGTGAGAGAAATTTGCAAAGACCGACCTAAATGGCCGTGGGGAGGTGCAAGGCCTGGTGAGCACTGCGGATGAATCACGACTGCACAGCTCGCCAAAGAGAAATGTGTGTGCTCCCGCCTTATCCTGAAGCTTCCCCATCTTCTGATGACAAATTCTGGACGTTTTCCCTCAGACCGCTTTCACTTGGTCTGATGGGGATCAGCAATTGTTGGGAGAAGTCCACTGGGTTTCCGCAAGGACTCCCTTGGGAATCCGCCACATACACAACATCACCTCCTTTGGATGAAGACCGACCTTTGGAGGGGCTGCTGGTGGTTCCTTTGCTTCCCTCAGTATCTCCTGTTCCACATTGCTCTCATATATCAACAGTTCTGCCCTCACAATTTGTCTTGGAAATGGAATGTTCCCCTTACATTTCAGTAGAGCACCACTGGCGGAAATTCAGTCCAGACGGGTCTCCCACCACCCCGCTTGACTTCTGTGGAACCCAAACATCAACGCGATTAACATAACCAAGCTGCTGCAGGTGCTTTTCGACACTTGGTTAGGATACTTGCAGTATGTTGCCTGTCTCCCACGGGCCATAATGTGGTCTGTCCTCAGTGAACGTCTGCCCTGGCTGGCTCTGCACTGCACCTGGCCTGCCAGACCTGTGGGGCACCTGCACGTGAGAACTCTCCAGCATGAAACTTTGCGATCCCCTTCTCACATGTTCCATCAGTCACAGCATCTTCTCCACAAACTCCACAGACCTTTCTTTGCCTTGCAGTTGCACTTGTACGTTTCTTTTCTTTTTCTTTTTTTTTTTTTTTTTTATCTTTTAGAGGGGAAGGGTAGGAGAGAAGGAGAGGGAGAGAAATATCAATGTACGGTTGCCTCTCATGTGTCCCCTTCCGGGAACTGGCCTGCAACCCAGGCATGTGCCCTGACTGGGAATCGAACCGCGATCCTCTGGTTGCACTTGTACGTTTCTTAAAGGGGATACAGCCAAAGGGGCCAGAAATGTTCCTTGTGTTCACACGTCTTCAGTGAGAAAAGGGCCACACACACACTTGCCAGTTGTGGTGAGACTTCTTACCCCGTAGTGACATAACAGCTGCCACGCTACAGTCTAGTAAACCAGTTCCAAATGACATTAAAGGCAAGTTTGCGAGACCAGTGCCAGGTGATGGGTGGGGGCGGTGAGGCAGCAGTGGTGCAGTTGCGGGGGACCGAACTGACTTTTTAGCCACCCCTCCTAAAAGCAAGGTTCAACTACCATTACAGCCTCAAAATCCCACACAATATGTTTTCTGCTCTAATAGCACTCACGCTAGCATTCACAGGGAATGGATAACTAAAAAGTTCTATTGCACAGAACTTCTGAAATACAGAACCTCCAAAATGAACCACTATTTGAATTATGAAGTAACTTGACCTGAATGATGCTAAAGATGCTCCGTACTGTGGGGGGACTCCGCCTGTAGAGCCCCATCCCTCCGTCGTGGATGAAAATAAAACTACCAGGACATGATCTGCTTGGGGAGGAGAGGTGGTCCATCTCTCAAAGGAGAAGGACCAAGAGCCTCTTCCTCAATGGGCTTTTATTGGGTTCATAACACACAGGAACACAGGTAAAGCTCATCAATCAATGTCAGGTGGCAAGGATCAAACAATGGATAACATTTCAAAGAAGTCTGAGGGCTTAATCTGAGTCAGTGTCTGTCAGATAAGGGGGTTGCAAAAATTTTGGGAGACATACTCATTTCCTCCTCCGACCCTTATCATTTAAATGAGAGCACTCTTAGCAAAGCAGGTTTCACAGGACTTTAGGAATTCTTCCTTATGCTCGATCACCGAGGGAACCACTCTGGCCGGTACAGGATGCACCGCCCGCCGTCATAGTTTCAGGCTTAAGCGGATTAGAGCCAGGAAGCAAGAGGTAACGAAGACATCTCCCAGACGGAAATGGGGACTCGGGCTATGTCAGAATAGCTGGGGGGCGAGGGTCCATCACATCCTCTTTGCTGTAGCCCCCCTGAGTCCTTTCATGAGGCTTCCCAAGTGGTCGTGTCTGGCTTAGGTTGCCCCTCCCATGAGGAGTCTTACCCGTCATTGACTAACCGACTAAGCATTGAGGCCAGAGATGGATGAGGCAGAAGCAGTGCTCCTGCCAGGGAGATAAGCTTTGTCTCCTTAGTAGGTCAGGTCTTCTTGACAGAACAGACCCAGATGAAATGGGTCTCGTGGGCTCTTACGCAGCATGGGGTGCAGGTTACAGCTCCTGAAACCAGGCCGAACAGTCCACAACACTGTACCAAAACCTAAGAAAGAAATCTTCACCTTGGAATTCACGCATCATAAACAAAACCTGGAAATGTGCAAGTTTTGCACCCAGACGGGGAGCCTAAAATGGTAAACAAAGTCCAGGTGAAGCGGAGGAAATGAGCCCGTACATTTCCAGAAGGGCACGTACATACAATGATGGAGCTTATATTTTACTTTTTTTACCTCTTAGTGCAAAATTATGACTAAATTTTACCTCCATGTTGTTTAAGGAAGCTGCAGCAGACAAAGCCAATGACAAATGATTTTGAAGCACACCTGCAGCTTTTTACAACCTGATTACATTATACTATAAAGCCAGATCCAACAAATGTCACCTAAACCACGTTTATTGTTCCCTTAGCCATTAATCTGGAAACCAGTCTCAAAGTAACTAGAAAGTCCTTACACTTAGATGTTTTGAAATACACTTGTAAATACCACAGCCATCAACAGTCAACATTCCACTAGAATCAACCACTTTTCCTGACTTCACTAAGGTGTCATTCCCCAAAATGCCCACGAGATGGCAGCAGTATGCACAGTTAGAACACTTTAGAAATGACCATATTGTACCATCCATCCGTTTTCAACAAACTTCAAAGGACTGAAATTATAAAAAATACATGTGTTTCCTTCATGGCTGCTAATGTAGAAGTCAGAAACAAAAGGTAACTAGAAAAGTCCTTTTATTTAAATGCAATGAAATACACTTCTCAAATAACATTCCATGAACCCTTAGTAGATAGTTCACTGGAGCCCATGACTTTTCCTGCTGGCCTGCACGAAGCTGCTATTCCCAGGGGACACATGAGAGGGCAGCAGAGAGCCACACTTGGGACAGTTTTCAAAGGGACCATCCTGTGATAAGGCCAGTTTTAACAAATTTCAACGGACTGAAAGGATACACAGTCTGTTTCTGTCTGTCATTGCTGTTAATATAGAAATCAGGAACAAAAGGTAACTAGTAAGTCCTGATATTCAGAAGTTGCTAAATACACGTCTAAGTAACACTGCAATCAACATTCATTGATACTCTCCTCCAGTCCACCACTTTTCCTGCTGACCTGCCACTAACATGTTATTCACAACAGACCCACGAGGTGGCAGCAGAGATGCACGCTTGGAACACTGTACTATTTGCTTGGCCAAAAGGTCCATTCGATTTTTAGGTAAAGACGTTTTTCGTTTTCACCAATAACTTTATTGAACAACGTATTCACTCTTTTGTCCCACTTCTTTCTGCAATCTTTCAGGCATCTTCATAATTCCATGTTCCCAAAAGTTTTTATCTTTTGGCCAAGCCCATAAAAAGCCAGTTTCGACAAGCATCACAGCATTGAAGTTTATACAATATGTTTCCTAAGTGCTCCTGTTGCACGTAAGCTGGAATCCACTAAAACTGAATGACTGGAAAGTCCTTCTATTTGGCACTTATGTGATAATACACTTCTACACAACCTCAAAAATAAAACAATTTGAAGTACAAAATAAACTGAATGGGGATAAACATATTACATACCAAAACTTATGGAAAACATCTTCACCCTTAAATAAAAGCTGAAAACTTACAAGTTTTGTGTCCATATTTGGAACCTAGCCAGTAAAGGAAACCCAGAGAAAGTAGACAGAAACAGGCCCGTCGGCATTTCTGCAAGTGGATATACAGAAAATGGTAGCAGTTCTTTTGAACTCTTGGGGTAGAATTTTGAATAAATGTTTTCTCACTGTTTAAGTAAGCAGCAGCAAAGTAAACTAAAAATGTTTTTCAGGCACACTTGGGACTTTTTAAAAAGCGACTGCATTTAGCTACGAAGCGGGGACCCCAGACCTGCTGGAGCGCGCGGCCTCGTGTCCCGTCTCCACCCGAGTCCTTTCCCCAAACCCTCCTGGAGTCTCTCACGATTCCACCCAAATTTCGCGAGGGCCCTTCCCCCACGCGCCCCCAACGTAACCTGTAAACCTCCGCAGGCGTCCCTGGTCCTACCCTCTTCGGTACCGCCGCTTCCCAGCACCGCGCACCAGGGTCCCGTCCTCCTTCCAGACGCACTCCGCCCTTCCCGACCCACCCGGGCTTCGCCCCCAGAACCCCGGGCCCCGCCCCGCCGGGATCGCAGCCCCACCGGCATCCCCGCCACCGCAGCGACCCCTCGGACCGCCCCTCCATCCACGCGGGCTCCACCCACGGGGGCTCCTCCGCCCGCGCATCCCGGTCCTGTGGCCACTGGCGGGGAAGAGAGGGGACCGGCGGGCCAGCGGGACAGGCTGGGTCTGAGAAGGGCTCCAGGACCGGGCCGGACCGTCAGGACGGTCAGAACCGCGGGGAGGCCAGGCCCCGCACCGGGAAGATGCGGCCTGGAGGGCGGTGTCAGCCCCGGGAAGGGCGCGAGTTCACTCGGGAAACACGAGTGTCAGGCCGGGGACGGGCGTCCCCGTGTGCAATGGAGACGCACCCTGGTGGGAGGGACACGCGTGCCCTCACGGGGCCCCTGGCTCCAGATCCCTGTCACAGCGATCGCGCCCCTCCTAGCCCCTGCCTGTCCCCCTCGCCGTTTAAAGTCTGTTCTGTCCAGAGCACTGGTCCCCTTCTGCCCACATTCCCTGCCTCTGAGGCCTCACCTGGCACGAGCTTCCCGGAGGGTCCGACGGAGTCTGGGTGGCAGTTTCCTCGGAGCTGACTCCCGGCTCCACCCCCTGCCTGTGGTGTGACCTCAGGCACATGAACCTGAACTCAGCCCCTCTTCAGCCAGATGGGGTGACCGCCCCCTCAGGGCGGCTGGGACGATTCGGTGAGGGGGGTAGTCAGCCTCGCTCTCCCGCCCTCTTCCCTTGTGTCCTTTCATTATTTCCTGTGCCCCGAGAAGCTGAGAATTTAGCAAACAGTGTCCTTTCAGCAGAATGAGCTCTGAGAACTGCCAACCGCTTCCCCACCACAGCCGAGCCCAGGAGTCCAACACAAAACCGTAAATTTACTTAAAACCTTCTTTTCTTGCCCATCAGTTTTCGTTAGTGTTCGTGAACTTACTGGGTGGCCCAAGACAACTCTTCCTCTTCCAGCGTGGCCCAGAGATGCCGGAGGGTTGGACACCCCGGACTGGGAATCAAGTCTCCCTTGTCGGCATGGCGCTGAGACCCTCTGTCAGGACCCGCTTCCTTCTCCTGGTTTCACTTCAGACCACCCCGCCCCACCCTGTCCCCAGGGACCCCCGTGGTCAGCATCAGCCTCTCTGGCTGGAGACCAGTCAGGGCTCTCACAGACGGAGGGGCCGGCGCTGGGACTGAGCCTTGAATGCGGGAAACAGTGAAACAGACTTTCGTTCACGATGATGAATCAGTATTTGTTTATTAATTATAACATTTCTGTACAGAAAACAGAGAGGAGAAATTAAGAACCAAATAGCTGGGAAATCGGAGTAAATGGGTGATTTCCTAACAAAAATACACATTACTAAAATGGACCCTGAAATAAGGAAAATACAAACAAATTACCCCTGCAGGCCCCTCCTTCCCCTGCTCATTACGGTGTCCTCGCTGTTCTGGGGCCCGCCCTGCCCGCCCCCCCACCCTGGGAAAGGAAAGGAACAGGGCAGAGCGGCCGTGCCGTGTGACTCCACCCGTGTCCTCCCCGCCCTAGCTGGGCACGCCCAGTGAGGCCCCGGCAGAGGGCACCTCAGGGACCCGAGATTCTGACGTGGCTGCCTGGACCCTTTGATTACCATGTGCTGGACCCACTTACCGAGGGAGAACGAACTGACGAATGTCCGACGGCAGGAGGAGGTTGGCCCTGAGGAGATGGCCCGGCGATGCCTGGCTCTGTCCCTGGCAGGTGGGGGCTCTGACACTCACCGCTGGACAGGCCCCGCTCCCGTGTTCAGCCGGCACGCACCGTTGTAGGGGGGACCGGGCTCCTGGAGGGGACGCCGCCCGCCCGAGGACACTTCTCAGGCAGCCACGGGCTGTGGGGCGAGGGGCTGCTGTGAGGTCGCCAGTTCTCGAGGGCGGAGCCCCCTAAAGGAATGAACAGCAAGCTAGGCGCCCAGGTCTCCACCGCTGGTCCTGTCTCCACAGGCTGTCGGGGAGAAAGGGGGGCGGGCGGCCTTCGCCCAGGGTTCAGGGTTCAGGACACGGCCTGTGGCCAGATGGAGGGCGTGGGGCCCCCACCCCGCGCTCTTCCACCCGTTACTGCAGCCGGCACCTCCGCCTGGACCTCCCCACTTCCGTCCCCTCCAGTCCCCCGACCCCCCAGAATGAGAAGCTGCCGCTGAGCGCAGCCAGGACAGGGGCTGCTTTACCCCTCCCCACGCCCCAGTGGGAGAACACATTATTCTTTACAGCAAACTGCACTGCACTCCTGTCATACGAGGTCAAAGGGAGAAACGGGGCAAGCTGGGAACCGGACCGCAGACGCATCGCCTGCTGGTGACTTGACCTTGGAGTTCCCAGTCACCCGCCTGCCGTTCAGAAGCTGCCACAAGTCCCCGAACCGCATCCCCTTACAGCAGCCCCTCTGGGCGGAAGCGGTCAGCCGTGGTGGGCAGGAAAAACTGGACTTCGAACTGAAAAACGAACTGTGTGCGTGCCTCAAACACGGAAGTCCTGTCCCTGACCCAGCTGACCCGACCCTGACCCCGACCCAGCCCTGAACCCTAACTCTGACCCCCCCCTTCGCTGCCGCGAAGGCGCGCTGTCGCTGCCCACGTTCCCACGATGCGGAAGAGCCGCGCCGAAAGGTAACCCAGACTCGCTCCACGCACCAGAGTGGCAACACTACAGAGAGCGGAAACGCATTCCGAGAGCAAAAAGTTTATTCTGGGAAAGAAAGTGGTCGAGCATTCTCACCCCCCACCGGAAGCAAAGGCCAGGCTGGGACGGCCGCAGCGTCTCGACACCCCTCACTCGGGTCCCGCATTTCTCCCCGAACGTCGGCCCTCGGACCCCAGGCTGGCCGCAGCACGCCCACGCGCGCGGCGGGTCCCTACGTTACACACTCGGTATTCACAAATTCGGCATTCGTTCGGCACACTTCTACGGCTTCACCACTTCCAAGACCAAGGTCCCACGTAAAAATACAGACCGCTCAGAACGTGGCAGCCAACAGCCGCCCAGCACGCGGCCGACAGCGGGCCGCGCGGGAGGCGTCGCGCGCGAGGCGTCGCGCGCAAAGCTGCTGCCGGGCGCGCAGGAAACCGCCCCGTTCTCCTTCCCGTTCACGCGGTAAACACGAAGCCATTTCACATTCGTGACGTCTTTCCATCTCCCACCACGTTCCGGTTTAAAGGACCCACCGAGGGTATGAGAGCACCAACGTTGGGGCAGGGTCGGCACGTGCAGGGGAACCGGCCTGACGTACTGCCGTCCTACCCGGCAAACTCGGGTGCGAATACACAAAACCCACATGCGATCGCAGGAGAGCAACCGGGTTGCGCAACAGGACACGGCAGATGTCCCGGGTGCCACGCGTTTCACAGCGTGTCCGGGGACGCCCTCGTCTCCCAGAGGCCTCGCGCAGCGGTCACAGCGATGCGAGCTGCAGGCCGGGGGGCGGGGGGGGGCCGCGGGGGTGGAGCGGCCCCTGCAGGAGCAGCCCCAGGACAGCGCCCCGCCCCCCGCGCTGCGCACGCGGCATCCCGGGATGCGGCCGGTGCGGTTACCTGGGGAAGAGCAACCAGGTGGAAAAACGGCCAGAACTCAGCCGTGTCGCTGAAGCCAGAGACGCTGAACCTCGGCGGCACCGCCCCCAGGGCGCAGGCCGACGCCGCTGCGGGTCTGGGGCTCCGCCGTGTCGGTGAGTCCGGGTTCCCTGTTCACACCCGACACCACTGGGCCCTTCCTTCCAGGACAAACGTGGGAAGCAGCCCATGTCCCGGATGAAGGTGTCGCTTCAGACTGACAGGCCCCGCCTCTGCCGGACCTGCACCCGGACCCTGCACCCGGACCTGCACCCTGACCCGACGCGAGGCCCTGCACACGCCACCTGGAGGGCGGCCTCGCACAAAACCGCGCCCCCCGCCCCCCGCCGCCGAGGAGCCGGTCCGGCACGTGCGCTCCGAGAGCAACGACAAAGCTCACGCACGCTCTTCTCTGGACCCAGGACAGAGACAATCCGCGGAGCAGCACGCTGTCGGCGAGCCAAGAGCCGACCGAAGTGAAAGAAAAGAAGAAACACACCGGTCGTGTGTAAGAGCCCCGCCCCCGCGGTCCGAACGCCTCCCGCGGGCCCCGGGGACCACGCACAGGGACCCCCCCAGACACCTGGGGCCTTTAAAAAAGCCAGTCCGCCCTGCACGGGGGCCGAAGGGGCGCGGCTGATGGCTTGTGCTGGTTTCGCCCTTCAGGACTCCGTTTCAGGGGTCACCAGCGTGGGTCCTTTCAAAGGTAACAGCGTCAGGAAGAAATCCCCTGGGATCCTTCTGGAACTCCTGACGGGCATCTGGCCGTCTGGCACTTTCGTCCCTCCTCCCCCAACTCAATGAAAAGAAACACACCGGCCACTCCCCTAAGAGTTACTTCATTTACTTAAAATAAGGGGGGCTTCTCAGTCATGTCCCCGCTCGGGAAGAGGAGGGTCGAGGCGGCTCAGGGCCAGGAACTGAGGCCGACCACGACCAGTTCCCACTCGGACACACTCGCGTCACACCCACAGGCGAGTCCGTGCACTCACAAACCTGCGCGTCCCTCCACGGGCCGCACACAGCCCCGCTTCCCGCCGGCCCGGCGCCCCTGCCAACGCGGCGGGAGGGGCGCAGGCCTCCGCGCGCGGGAAGGAAGCGGCCAGCCGTCTGCGGGAGCCTCTGCCCCTCTCCAGCCGCCCTGTCCCGGGCACCGGTCGGATCGACAGTCACGGAGACCCCGGCTCGGCTCGACGAGAGCCCTGGCCCGCCACGAAGGTCGGAGTGGACGCGGGGGGGCCCCCAGCCGGCCGGCCGGCTCACTTGTCCCTGTAGTAGAGCAGGTAGCACTTCAGCGGGTCCGGCAGCGGCAGGCTCAGGACCTTCTCCCGCAGGAAGTTCACCGGGGGCTCGGGCTTCGCCGCGGCCGGGCTCGGCCCCTCCTCTTCCTCCTCCTCCTGCGGCTCCTCCTCCAAACCCTCACCGCCGCTGTCCTCCGACGGGCTGGAAACGCGACTGGCGAAGACCTCCTTGTCCAGAAAGACGATGGTTTCCATTCGACGGCGGCGAACGCGCCTTCGCTTGAGCCTGGGCGTGGTCCTCGGCCCGCTCCCGCTCGCCGCTTCCTGGCGAATGACTCTCTTGACGGCGGCCCGGATGGCGATGCGGGCCAGGTCCTGGAGGCTGCGGACCGCCAGGGGGGCTGCGGGGCAAAGGACAGGCGTCAGCACCTGTGGCCTCACCGCCTGCGTGTCCTCAGACGCGGCGCAGCCCGCAAGCTCTCGGCAGAAGGCACTTCGCGCGCAGACAGGACCCTGAACTCTGACCAGGCCCCCCCCCCGCCCCCCCCCCCCCCCCCCGCGAGGAACTGAGGCCTGGCTCCGCTTCCCTGCAGCTCCCGCCTCGTCCCTCCGGACACCCTGCGCTTCCTCTCGGACCCTCGCGGGCAGCACGCCCACTTCGCCCGCCCGTGTCCACCACACTCTGCGACCGACCCCTTCCTTTTCTGCTGAAGGAGAGAAAAGCAAATCCACAACCTTTTTAAGAATAAAAACTCCAGCCCTGGCTGGTGTGGCTCAGCGGCCTGAGTGCCGGCCTGAGAACCAAAGGATCGCCGGTTCGATCCCCAGTCAGGGCACGTGCCTGGGCTGTGGGCCAGGTCCCCAGTAGGGGGCGTGTGAGAGGCACCGATGGATGTTCTCTCTCACGAGTTGATGTTTCTCTCCCTTTCTCCCTCCCTTCCCCTCTGCCTAAAAATAGATAGATAGATAGACAGATAGATAATCTTTACAGCTCTCTTTTGTTCAAAAACAAAAGCTCCAAACCCCACCACAGACAAGCCGAGTCTGGCAGCCACAACTCTGTCTCCAGAAGGCCCCGTGCACACGGCCCATGAGGGCTCTTCCCGGAGCAAGAGGACGAGGCGCCAAGGGCGTGGGTCCACTCAGCCCCAGGTCAGCCCCAGGTCCTCCCCCCCAGCACCTCGAAGCCCCGGACAACCTCGGCCCGCGGCTCGCAGTCGGGAGCTTTATCGGCCACCCAGAGGGGCCGCGCCAAGTCTCGGCCAACGCCCCAGGGCGGCCAGGACGCTGCCAGGCCCAGGCCCCCAGCACCCTGCCCCACGTCAGCACTGACCCTTCTCTCCGCCCCACTGTCCTCTTCTTCGGGGAGGCCCCCCCCACCACTCGCTGCCGCTCCTAAGGCAGCTGCAACGAGTGCCGCGCGGGCCACCAGTGCCAGCCTCTCCGAGGAGCCGCCAGGGACGGTGGCCCAGCCACGGTGGTGCTGCCTCAGGCTCTGACTCCTGCTCTCCTCCCCTCTGACACCTGGTGGGTGGCTTCAACAAACTGACCCCAGCCAGCGGCCCCAGGGCTGCAGCGCAGTCCTGACCAGGGTCCGGAGCCTCCCCCAAGCCCTTCCGCATCCGGGCCGGCGTCTCAGGTCCGATCCTCCTCTCTGGCCTGGACGGCCCCCATCGCCCCCTAGCTGGCTCCCGCCTGCCGGTCCCTCGTCCACCCAGCTGGCCCGTCCACCCCACACAACCTCGAGATGCACCGTCTTCATCCGTGCGACTTTTCCAGGCCGGGAACACAAGGTCACGGATGGACCACTGCCTCCGAGCCCCGAGTGGCAGCCTGGGATCAGCTGCCCTGCAGCCGCCGCGTGAAGCCCCTCCTGACGGGGCGAAAAGACCCAGCGCCGTGCGGGGCCCTGCACTCACGTAACTGGACGAGCCGGGACTTCCCGGACTCCGAGCGGGGCGGCTGCACCAGGGGGGCGAAGGACACGGCCAGGATCTTCTTGGTCTCCCAGGCGGAGGGGCCGGTGCGGGTTATCTTCGTCAGCTGCCCGGGGACAGAACGAGAGTGTGCACAGGCCTTGGCTGCTGGTCGGCTCAACACCCGCGCAGTCATTCCCACGTGTGACCTGAACGTGCAGACTCGGGGGTCCCGAGAGCCCCCGACAGCGCGGGACCCTGACGGGAGGTGACGTGGACTGACTCACAGCGCTGCCGACGGGCTCACTCGGAACGCACTCACGGCCCTCGCCCTCCCGCCCGGTTACAGGGGAACAGGCGGGGGAGGAAGTCCGGGGACACCGGGAGCAAGGAGCAGACGAGGACAAGGGCTTCTGACACAGCCACCTTCGGCGTTGGGGAGGCAGGGAGGGGACAGCCAGGGCTCCTTACAGCCCGCGGGGACCACGCCCCGCCCCGCACGGCTGCGGCCACAGCCCCGTGGTGAGGTCCCTGAGGGCGTCCACGCGCCTGGGAGCTGCGTCCTGAAGGGCCCCGGTGGGCACCCAGCGGCATCGCCCTGGGACACCAGCGGGGGCCACCCCGGGCCGCAGCGCCCTCCGAGGTCTGCAGACCAGCAAACCCTCAAAGAACAAAGACTCCGAGTCATGAATCTTAGAAATAAAAGAGGTAGTCGTGCCCGATACACAAATTACTCACATTCCTGAATGTCAGCGAAGACATTTTTTAAAAGGAGAAGTTCTCGTCGTAACGAACATCAAACGTTTAAGCACAACCAACACATGCTGGGCGCGCCCCCACCGCTGAGCGCCCCCCACCGCGCCGTCTGGATGAGCCCGAGAACCTGCCCACGGCCACGGCCACGGCGCTCGGGCTCCCCCAGCGGTCCCCGCCAGCCCGCACCGCGGCCGAGTTCCCAGGGGGGTCGTGGCACCGCCCTGGTCCGGCTGGTGCGAGTGGACCGGTTTCCGTTTCGGGAGATTCGCAAGCCTCTCCGGTAAACCTTCTACCTTCTCCCTCACTGTCCTCACTTCACGGAGCCTTCACGTGACGGCACCGTGCAGGGCCGACGCAGCCGGCGTCCGAGCACAGGGACAGGGACGCGGGCCTGGACTGGGGCCGCCGCCTCGGCCAGCGGTGCGAGCACTGACAGACTGGAGGTCACAGTCACGAGCCCGCGGGCAACCTGACACACGCAGCCGCCGTTGTCACAGGGACGTCGCACTACAGGCAGGGGTGAGGGCCACGCTCGGCCATCGGAGTGGAGACTGGGGCAGTGTCCCTGATGCACTCACTGCCTGAGGTGAACTACTGCTCCTCAAGCAAAAGCGGTCAAAATAAATTACACGTGGACATTGAAAAATCACGGAAAGTGGCCCTGGCTGGTGTGGCTCAGTGGATTGAGTGCTGGCTGCGAACCAAAGGGTCGCCGGTTCGATTCCCAGTCAGGGCACGTGCCTGGGTTGTGGGGCAGGTCCCCAGTAGGGGGCGTGCGAGAGGCAACCACACGCTGATGTTTCTCTCCCTCCCTCTCTAAAAACAAATAAATAAAACCTTTTTTTTAAATTGGTGAAAACACACACACTCTGTCCACGGCACCATCTCCGTTTTTCCCAGTTCCCGTGACAGAGAGCCGCCCTCGCCCCTCGCCCCCGCCGTGCCTGCCTTCCCCATCTGACCACAGCATCCGAGACACACGGGCGTGGCGCCAGCAACGGGGGAGGGGTCAGGGCGCGGAGGGACCGCGCGGAGGGACCGCGCGGAGGGGTGGAAGGACGCATGGACACGGACAGCAGCGCGGCGGGGCGGGGGCAGAAGGGGCTAAGTGGCAGTGGGACAGTAAAACGCAGCAACATTTGTGACCAGAGGGCAGGCCTGGGCAAGGTCCCCAGCCAGCGAGGGGTCCAGGGGAAGCACTCCTCGGCAGCACGGCCTGCCACAGCCCGACCGCCAGTCAGGCAGACTCACCCCAGCGCCTCCGACACACGCTGACCCCCGGCAGCCCCCGCGGGGGTGGGGGCGGGCGCTCAGCGCGGGGGAGGGGCGGGGGGACCGCGGGCCGTTCAGGGTGGCTCTGCAGAGCCGGCCCCGCCCCCGCCTGTCTCCTCCTCTGCGGGGTGCGGGCAGCGGCCACGAGGTGGCAGGGAAGCACGTCGACCCCCCCCCCCCCCCCCGCCCGCGAGCGGACCCCGCGGGGAGGCGCGCGCACGAGGACGCCAGCCGGGCCGGGCGCTGACCTTCTCCTCCAGCGGCATGACCAGGATGCCGCCCACCTTGAGCAGGCTCTTCATGTAGTCCGCGTGCTCCCTGCGCACGCCGGCGCCGCAGTACACCCGGTCGTACTGGGAGCAGTCCGGCGCGATCTCCAGGCAGTTGCCGGTCACGAAGGAGGGTTCGCAGAAGTCGAACCTGCCGGCGAAAACGGCGTTCGTCCCACCAACAGGGACCCGCGCTGAGCAACTCCACGATGCCACCCACAGGCCCGGCGTGCCCGTCGGCAGCTGCACGGCCACGCGACACGGCGTAGCCAGCCGGAAACGCGGGGCTGGAACTCCGGCCGAACTGGACTGTTAATCACTGGAACCCTACGAATTCCAAACCACTGACCAGGAAAGTGAGTATCGTGAGCAGGGTCCAAGCTAAAATCGTCGCCCTCCAACCAGCCTCACCTTTGCTCTCCTTCAACTCGTCATTTTGTTCAGAGTCTGCTGCACGAGGGAAATGAGGGCATGTAAAACACACGGGGTTTTGCTAAAAACTGTCACCCCTAGAATAAGAACTTTCATGCTTTGTTTAAAAGTGGCAAAGGGTTAGTTACAAGTACTGTTTAAAGACAAACGTAACACTTCTCTTTCGAAACAATTAGGTGATAAAATGTCTCCATCGGAGACGCTGAAAACTGAGCAAAACCGATACTCTGTTTCCCTCCCTTACTGTATCGGTGAAAGGTCGCCTTCACCAAGGCATCACAGTTAACCAACCCTTAAAAATGCGAAACATTTTAAACCAGGACGACACATTCCCGTGCACCCTGCTCCCCCGCCACACCCTGGTGCTGGGACCCCGTGTCTCGACCCGGTCCCCCTGCGGCCCCCGAGGGCCAGGCCGTGGCCTCACCGGTCGAAGCTGTCACTGGTCCTGATGAAGAAGTCCAGCTTCTGCTTCGCGTACTCGATCACGTCGGGGTGCAGCTCCACGCCGTGGTTCACGCCGAAAGGCCCTGGAGGGTGCAGGCGAGGCAGCTGCCAGAGCCGTCGCAGGTGTTCGAGGGGCTCTCCGGCCTCGCCGCACTGCTGGCCTACTCTGCTCTTTCCACGGCGTGGCCTCTGCGCGCACACCAGGGACGCTCGCTTCTCTGAGTCCCTGATTCCACAGCTCTCCGAAGCCTAAGCCTCCCCGTTCTCTGACTTCCAGAGAGCTACTTGAAAACGGGAACAGCCCTCGTCTGCCCTGGCCAGTGTGGGTCAGTGGCTCGGAGCACCGTCCCGCAGACCGAAGGTCACGGGTTCCATCCCCAGTCGGGGCACACGCCTAGGCTGCAGGTCCAGCCCTGCCTGGGATGCGCGCGGGAGGCAACCGATAAACGGTGCTCCCCTCCCTGATGCCTCTCCCCCTCCCTCCCTCCCTCCCTCCCTCCTGCTCTCTAAGCTCAAGAAAGCAGGTCCTCGGTGGGGATTTTTAAAAAGGCCAAGGTCTGACACAAAAGTTCAAGGTCTGACTAATAAACTGAACAAGAAACATGTCTTTGCAAATGAGCCCTCAGCAAGGACAGGAGCCCACAGAACTAGCAGGGAACGTGGCGGGAAGGGATCGAGTTCAGGGTCAGGCAGAAAGGAGCTGGGGTGAGAAAGAGGGAGGGCCCTGTGTCGGCTGAAGGCCTCAGACCTCACATCTGCCGGCACCGGGAAGCCGAGGAGGTTCTGCTCTCCGGAGGGATTTGCGAGAAAGGGTGTTAAGGCCGAGCGGCCTGAGGCGGGCGCTCCAGGGACACGCCGGACGGGGACCGAGATACCGGTCCATGCGTGCTGCCTCCGCCGGGCAGACCCGAGATGTCTTCCCAGGGAAGCCTTCAAACCCAGCCACGCGGCGTGCTCCGCCCGACGTCTAGCGGGTTCTCAGCACAACTGACCCAGGAGCAACGGAGGGCTGACAAACCAGGCCAGTTCCGCCTCCTCGAAAACTTCACTACAGTCTCAAAACTTCACCAAAACACAAAATACATGAACTTATTAAAAAAAAAATTTGCCCAGCTGGTGGGGCTCAGTGGACTGAGTGCGGGCCTGTGAAGCACAGGGTTGACAGTTCGATCCCCAGTCAGGGCACAGGCCTGGGCTGCAGGCCAGGCCCCCAGTAGGGGGCGCAGGAGAGGCAACCACACAGTGACGTTTCTCCCCCCACCCCCCTTCCCCTTTCTCTGGAAATGACTAAAGAAAATAGTAAAAAAAAAAAAAAAAAAAAAAAATTGCATCCAACCCACGAAACCAACTGCTCCGGCTACACTCTTCTCAAGGAGCCCCCACGACCACTAGAAACAAAGTTGCCGTGCACGCCACGCAGCAGCCCCGTCACTTAGAATCCGCCACACTCGGGATCTCCTTCAGGCAGAGACCCTCCCGGGGACCTCCACGGTCAGCGGTCACAGCCGCCCGCGGGACCAGACTCCCAGCAGCCCCCGGCTCCTGGGCCCCCTCCCAGCCTCCTCCGTTGCAGTCGCTCCCCTGGGAGCACAGCGCCACCTGGCCTCCCGCACACACACAGCCGAGACCTCTCGTCTCCAGGGCCCATCTCGGCTCTCAGCCAGAGAGCCAGCCCTGCACCACACGCCTGCAGCTCCCTCACACGTGGATTCGCCAGCCTGCCCCCGACAGCCAGCCCTTCCCGACGCGCACCTGTCCCAGAACCTGCCCCTCTCCTCCCCTCCCCCGATGTGAATTCCTCCAGAACAACTTGCACCTTTCTTGTACAAACTCATCGTAATTGAAGGGCCCCCTTGCATCCCCAGGATGGGACAGGGCTGCCTCTTCCACCCAGCAAGGCCGCCAGTGTTTGGCCTCGATGCCCAGGGCCTGGTCCCGTTCCTCCTCAGTGAACCCCACCCCCACCACCACAAAGCTTTCGGCCATGACAGCTGTCAACAGGCCCTTCCCCCACCCCATTTTACCCCAAGTAGGAATTAAATCAATCTTCGGATATCTGACACTGTTGCTAAATGGCTTCAAATAAGATGACTTGGGAAATCACTCTCATCCTAGAATTTATCTAAAAGTAAACATATAGGTATTAATTATTCCAGTCTTCAAATGCCAAAACAAACAAAAACTGCTTCAGAGAACTTTAACTCTCGGGGGGCTTCAAAGTTAACTTTTCTCAGTGTGGGGACAGAGCGACTCCATCAGGCAAGAAAAATCAGGTCGTCCACGTGGGCACCACGATCAGGGGCTCTGCTGTCCAGGAGGGGGCGTGCGGTGCACCTGCTGGAGGCCCAGGTGGGAGGGTGCCCCCAGGGCTCCCTTCACCAGTACCCCCTCCACCCCCCCTCCCCGCGACTGTTGGTAAATGACACCGGACAACTGCCGGGAAGGCCAAGGGCAGCTGGACGGGTCGCTGCACAGGGCACCGCCCTCGGCCTCTCCTCCGCCGCAGACTCTCCCGATTACCTAGAATGAGCCCCACCATGGAGCTGAGGTAGCCGGTGCCGCTGCCCAGGTTCAGGAACGAGAGCCCCGGCTGCAGGTCCAGGGCCTCCATCACCTCCGAGTAGATGCACGGAGCCGACAGGTGGATGTTGCCGTGCTTCCACGCCAGGTCCTTGTAAGCGCTCCCCTTGAACTCCTCCAGGTAGTAGTCCGCGCGGTCGACGGCGCGGAAGGCCTGCTCCACCAGCTCGGTCCGGATGTACTGCGCCTCCTTCAGGTTGTCGATGAGCTCGTCGTTGTCCTCGCCGGCGCTCACGGCCCCGCCCATCCTCACGAGCACGCGCGGGCGACACTGCGGTCGGAACACGTCAGAGGAGCTGTTTACAGTGACAGTACGAGCACGACACGGGGGTTCGGAGCACACGCCCACCGCAAACTCCGAAAACAACACGGGTGCGGCGGGTTTGGGCGACGCCCGCCTGCCCCAGCCCCAGAGACATCGGACTCGGAAGGAAATAAACTCGATGGCACCCACACAGAAGGAAGGCTGTCCTTTACAGTATCGGCTGAACTCTAAGGAACTTGAGATACTTAAAACGTATTTAACAACTTCATAACATCGTTAAACTGCGATTTTCGTGCTTGACTTTGTTGGCAATCCACCAAGTCTGGAATTCAAGGTTAAACTCCTTCTGAATTGAAGGCAGACCTGCCTTCGCAGGGACACATGCACCCACGGCGAAGTCGCCGAACACAAACACGAGAGACCAGGCGTCTGAAGCCGCTTCTCAGAGCCACTGCTCCGGGAGCAGCTCGGGGGCCCGGCTCTCTTTCTGTGAGTCGTTGAAGCACAAAACGCTGGAACTCAGGGAGACTACAAGCACTAGAAGGTATTTGGTGCTTATCTGAATTCAGCTGTAGGTGGTGTCCTGTGTCTTACCTCGCAGCTCCGCACCCCACGTACAGCAGGCGCAACAACCTCTCACCTGGACACCCTGGTGCACAAGCAACACCCACAGACTCTCTCACCCAACAGACTGTTGTGGCAAACTCGGTATCGTAACAAACATAAAGTGTTTCAAGGCTGCAGTTTACGGGAAGGAAGAGCTGCTATCCCAACCCTCACACCCCCTTTTCAAGTCCAGCCACGCAACCTTCCCAGCTCTGTGAGGGCAATCGGACACCTGTCACCTTCTCCCCACCTGCCTTCCAGAACGCAAAGCAACACTGTGTGTCCTCTCTGGGCCAACGGATGATGCGTAATGTGCCTCCACCGAATTCTTAGGGAAAGTGCTTCGTAGAGATCTTACTCTTCCAAAAAGTACAGAATTATCTGTTCCCACTTCACACTTACTCTGTGTAACTTTCTCCAGCTGACGGCTACATTGCACACGGCCTGGTAACAGAGCACCAGGGAGCTCAACTGTTGGGGGAAAAGGAAAACATCTGACCTCCAAGACTGACACGTTTTCTGAAGGAGGCCAACTCCTGCAACACACTGCAATGACTGCGACCTGTTCCTCTGCCGTTTCTGCCGGCTCTCCCCTCAGAACCCGCTGGCTTTGTAACAGGACGGGATTGTGAGGAACGCTGGGCACAGAGACACCCGCTCACAAGCGGGAGCCGCAGGGGAGAGGGATCCCCAGCACAGAAACCAGCAGTGACACAGCTCCCGTCCCTCACGAGCGCCGGAAGTGTGGGGCCGGAGCTCTTTCCTGCCAGTCAGGGCCAGCAGGACTGGAGGGCCAAGTGATGGACCTCCCCCACCGCCAGGACGGTCCGAGCGTCCGGTCTCCAGCCCCAGTCTGTGTCGGAGCCCTCATCAGGTTTGGTCCAGGTTTGGCCCGAGGCCAGCTTAACAGATGGGACCAAGCGATAATGAGGTCGAATCCAAGCTGGGATAAGCTACTTAGTTTGCAGGCTGAAGCCCGCACCCCTGGTCCAGGACGGTCGTCTGAAGATGTGGGTCAGGGTGAAAAGGGCAGCGGTGCGGGGCTGCCCCCGGGGCGTGTTGGGAAAAGGCCTGGACCCACGGGCCCCCACGGGCCCCCCACCCAGAAGCTGTGCCAGGCTCGGCCCACACGGGCTGTTTCGAGCACCTCTCTCCCGCTTCGCCTCACTTTGAAAGTGTGTTCGTGTGCAAGGGCTGTGTGCTCGCTGGTCTGTTTTCCAGTACAAACAGTCCAACCTTTCCACAGGCACCACCTGCCAGTCACACCTGGCCTGGAATTCACACCCAGGACCGGCCGTGAGCCTGTGTTCCCCCCGCAGCAAACTCGGCTGTTAACTGTCCTCAAGGGGGGCAACACCCTCGGGGGCTGAAGGTGTGCTGACTCTGCCGGGGTCCCCCCCCCCCGCTCCCCCCGCCCTGGACGCGATCAGCGCTGACCCCGACCCTCCCTGCGATCCGGCTCCCCGGTGTCCGCCAGACCCCGCGGGGCGAAGGGACGCGAGCCGCTCCTCCGAGGCTGCGCCGCCGGACCCAGGGCCGCGGGCAGCGACCGGCCCTGCGGGCTCGCACCTGGGGTCCCGCCCAGTCCTCGGGGTGTGTCGGCCGCGCGTGGAGGCCCCGGTTCCAACGGGAACGCCGCTTCTCGGGGAAGGTCAGGACAAAGTGACGCGCGTTCGAGGGGCTGGAAAGGGGCCCAAGGCCGCGCCCCGGCGGGAAGGACCACGGAAGAAACGGGCTTCTCCTCCCGAAAACCCGAGCGCTCACGAGCACCGCGGGGGCACCCTCCAACGCTCCGGGACCCCGAGCCGCGCGGGCGGACCCGGGGACGAGCGGCTCCTCCGAGCTGCGGCGACGCGCCCGGCCGCGTCCCCGGGCTGCGGGCGGCGGTCCCCACCGCGAAGGCCCCGGGTACCGTCTGCGCCACCCCCGGGAACGCCGGACCGCGAACGTCTCCGCCGCGCCCCGCGGCTGTGACGACGCGCTCCGGGGACGCGGGACGGGGGCGGGGAGACCCCGGGGCCCGGGACGGGCGCTCAGGCCAGGGAGCGGGCACAGGTGGACGGCAGGGAGGGGCCCAGGGCGGCGGCGCTACCTCCGGGCTCGGCCGACCCGCGACCTGCAGCTCCCCGGGCGCCGCTCGCCCGTCCGCCGCCAGCCTGCGCCGCGCCGACCTCCGCCGCCGTAAACACCCGCCGCCCCAGTGCGCCTGCGCGGGCAACGGCCCGACTGCGCGTGCGCCCCGGCCGGGCGCAGCCGTGGATAACGGCGCTGGGGGTGGGCCCCGCCTCGGCCCGCCCTCGGCCCCGCCCCTCGGTCCCGGCCCCGCCCCGGGCCCGCCCCCGGGCCCCGCCCACGAGATCCCTGCCCGCGGAATGACTGCGAGAGGCGCGTCCGAGGGACCAGTGGACGCAGGGCGGGCCTCGCCCCCGCGGGGATGCGGAGGTCAGAGCGCAGCTGGGCGCGAGGAGAATCGCTCTGGCGCCGCACCGCGAGCCAGGACCCGTCTGTGAGCACGACAGGCAGAGCGTTGGACAGCCGCGGGCGGCGGGGACTGCTGTGGTGTAGGTGGCACGGAAGGGTCATTCGGGCTAGGGAGCGAAGGTCCAGATGGATCCCGCCTAGAGCGTGCTGACAGCAGCAGGCCAGGCCCGGACCGCCTGTCTGTGCTCGGCCCCTCTGCCACCCTCGCCTGCACCGCCTGCCTGGGGCAGAATCGCCCCTTTCCCAGGATCCAGCAGAGAAGCCCGCAGTGGGGACAGGCCCGGTTAAGCTGTCCAGCAAAATCAGCTGTGAACAAACACGTTTCAGTATCACAGAGCTGTTTCGTCCGAAAAAGACACGGGAAGACATCTCAAATGACTCCCAAGTCCCAGCAGTGTCATCTGAAGAAATGAACGCTACTGTCGCAGCGTTGTGGTTCCCGGGTGTTGACCTCAAACACAAAGGATGCGGGGCGGGGCGGGGAGGAGGCTGCGATTCAGTGGACGCACACGCGTGCAAGTCTGCAGGCCCGAGAGAGAGGAAAGACGGGAACGTCTTACAGGCGGGAAGAGGAGGCGGGGGCGTCACCATCAAGAGACTTCTGGTGGGGCTTTGGCAGCCCACACACGGTGCCAGAGGTCCTCCCCCGGGACTTCTGTCTTAGTTGAAGTCTGCCCGTTTTGACTTGTGGGAGGGCGGAGTTTGGGCCAGGGGAAGACTGGTAAAGTTCCTTAGGGCTCTACAAGCAAAGAGAACTTTTCCGAATAACGATGAAAAGGAGTGATACACAGGTGTGAACTGCACAGGAGGGAGGAGCATTCTGGGGCGGGGGTGGGGTGGTGCGCAGAGCACAGTGGGCTGGTTCTCCGGGTCCTGCAGGGCTGTGTGTGTGTGTGTGCGAGCGCGCACGCATGCACACGCTCGTCCCACACAGAAGATGGCGGGTAAGGGTGTGTCCACTTTGTTCACCTCGAGCTGACAGGGCTGTCCTGGTAAAGCTGACCAGCCCAAGCTTTGGTGTCCAGTGGGACTCCGCGCAGGAGGTGCTGTCTCACAGCCCCAGACTGCTGGAGGTAGACCTGATCTCAGAGCAGGGGAGTTGTGCTTGATGGCACCTGGTTTCCGGCCGTTCTTGGCCAGGCGGTTGACCCTGCACAGGCCGCCTGAGAAGCCCTCACTTGCCAGGGTTGTTGAGTCGCCCTTGCCGGCCATTGGTCAGGGTCATTCTGGGTTGTGATGTCTTCAAAGTGCAGCGCTCAGGCTTCCTTTGACTCAGGTAACCCCCTTTTTTAAGTTTTTTATTGTGGAAATATTCAGATAACATAAAGTGTATGGCTCTAACCATTAGGTACACTGGCATTAAACACATTCACACTTCACGACCGTCATCTCCAGAATGTTCTTCATCGACTGCAACTACGACTCTGCGCCAAAAACTCTGCAACTGTGACCGAGATGGAGCAGCAGGAGCTGGACAGGCTCTCATGCCTGCCAGAACCAGAGGTGGACCCAACTGTGAAGCAGCAGTTCTTATGCAGCACAACTCGGAGACTCCTGGGAGATGAGAAACCCCTGGGCCACGCCTTACAATCTCCCCCTTCTACTCCTGCCAGTTCCCAGACTGCAAGGCAGAGGGGCGCCCAAGCAGGGCCTGGAGGACTCCCTGAGGTGAGGAACTGGAACTGAGAATGCAGGGAGACCGAGGCAGCTCGCAGCCCCAGAGCAGACTGGGCGTGAGGAAGGTCGTGGAGACCTGCAGGTCCCTGAGCATCCAGTAGAGAACTAGCAAGCCCCTGTGTGCAGGGAGACAGCCTCAGGCAGCAAAAGTGTAATTAGAAGGGACAATGGCCACAGTCACATCAGGCAGGGACAAGTGCCTGTACCTACCAGCCAGCTGGAAACCTGGTGGTCCATGGGACATTGGACAGAGCACCCAGAGGGTCTTGCCTTAGCCAGGAGGAATAATTAGTCCCAGCCTGGTCACTGCTCAGACCCCGCCTAACAGCAGTCAGAGTGTCGTCCCAATGCACCAAGGCTGCAGGTGCCCCAGGTCAGGGCGCGTACAAGAAGCAACCCCTGAATGCGTAAATAAGAGGTTGATTTCTCCCTCTCTCTCCCCCACAACCTTTCTTTCTCTTGACAATCAATAAATAAAAAATAATAAATAAAGTAATATGGAGAGGCAAAAAAAAAAAACAAAAACCCAAAACAGAAAATCCTATACAACCCCGGAGGAGGAGAACCAAGTTGGAGGAGCGACACACCCAACCCCAGGACTCACCGTGAAATTACGGTCGCAGGACGGTGCGGAACTGGTGAAAGTGTGGACAGACAGACCAGTGGGACGGAACAGAGAGCCCAGAAATAGCCCCCCACAACTACGGTTAACTCGCCTTTGACAAAGAAGCAGAGGCAGCACAGTGGGGAAAGGGTAGTCTTCCCAACAGCTGGTCCTGGGACAACTGGACCTCCACTTGCCCCAGAACGAGGCTGGACACAACCCCACAATATTCAGATGAAAGTCCTACATAGTAACACAGAAGAACATCTAGGTGGCTTGGGCGTGGCAACGATATTTTCTGACAACACGGAACACAGGGTCCATGAAATCAAACTGTGGACTTGAGTTAGCCTATCCATCTCGGTATATTAATTGTAACAATGTGTCACGCTGATGCAAGATGCTAATGATCGGGCTCTGCACCATCTCTGCAGTTTTTTTCTGTCAACCTAAAACTGCTTTCAAGAGTACAGACTGCTAATTTTTTAAATGATAAAGCAAAGCCCAGAAGAAGAGGCACCCACACAGTGCGACGTGGTGAGGGGCGATTTCCAGAGAGGAAGCAAACAACACCAGACGGAAACAGATCTGTACGGAGCATGGAGCGCCCTGGAAACGGCGCCACGTGGGGAATGTGTGCCTCAGGCGGTCTCCACCGGTGTCCTGGTCCCGGCTGAGGATGCCGCCTCTTGTTTTATTCACCAGTGCTCTCTGGCCACTTTCACGCTGGGCCAGTATTGCCTTTGCGATGACAATAAATGCAAAACATTTTATCAGTTAAGAGCTTTGCACACAGCATCCTGTTTTTGAGAAGGAGCCTGTGTCTAAACCTCAGACAGTGTTCAGGAAGCTGAGTCAGGGCTGCAGACTGGGGACCTCTCTGGCTGTGGAGTGGAGTCGGATGAGCAAACCCTGCTGGGTGCCTATGGGGGGCTCCTCCCTTGTCAGCCAGGAAGGACTGCCAAAACCACCTCACTGCCTTTGGCAGAGGAAGTGGGGGTGGGTGGGGGTGGAGAACCCCCACCCCAGCCACCCATCTGATATCTCCAGGGGGCGGGGAGGTCTCATGCTCACTCCCGGTGTCCAGGCCTCTGAGTGAGATTCTTACCTGCACACGCATGAAACAGCATTTGGCCCGGGAAGCAGAGTGAGGGTGGGGGCACATCACCAATGGATAGCCTTATACCTGAACCTTCTCTCCTGCGTCTGATTGGGGGGTGAAATCAGCTGGGAAGGTCCGCACCCCAGTCCCCAGCCACTTGGGGACAGTGATAACAAGAAGTGAAATTCACCAGCAGGCATCACCACAGCACAGTTGTGCAGCTGGGACCATCCTAAGTTCTCCCAAAAAAGAAAAACTATTTCTTCCCCTGTTTAAAGCGTGTGCAGCAGGAAATATACTCCCAGCCAAGATGGAGGTGTAGGTGGACACACTGTGCCTCCTCTCACAACCAAAATTAAGGACAACAAATATTTAGAAACAAGAAAACAACCAGAACTTATAGAAAATTGAACTGTATGGAAGTCCAACAACATTCATCCAGACTGGTAAGGGGGGGGAGTCGCAGCAGGAAAAAGTGGAGGTGCAGACCCGGGAATGTAGGCAGCAGTGGCTGGCAGTTCCCAGATGCACAGGTGGTGGCTGGCAGACCCAGTGAGGCCACACAGGGTAGCTGGCTGACCAGGTGGTCCCACATGCTCGCTCGCAGATAATCCAGGCAAAGGGGAAGCGACAGAAGGGACTGGAATCCAGGAAAGAGCGGAGCAGGCGCCATTGTTCCCTCTCGGACCCCGCCCCCACATAGAGCGTCACAACCCAGCGACTGGGCTGCCCTGCCCTGGGGAACACCTAAGGCTCCACCCCTTATACATAACAGCTGCAACCAGACCAAAAACAAAGCAACAACAACAACAACAAAAACACCAAAAAATGGCTCAAACTGGAGAACAAGTGAAAGTTCCAGAGCCAATTCCTCTAAGCCACGAAGAGATAGCCAACCTATCAGATGCACAGTTCAAAGCACTGGTGATTAGGATGCTCACAGAGTTGCTTGATTTTGCTCACAAATTAGATGAAAAAATGCAGGCTACAATACGTGAAATGAAGGAAGATGCACGGGGAACCAATAGAGATGGAAGGAAAACTGGGACTCAAATCAATGGAGTGGACCAGAAGGAAGAAACTAACAAACAAACAGAAAACAAGAAAGAAATAAGAATTCAAAAAAATGAGAGGCTTAGGAACCTCCAGGACATCTTTAAACATCCCAACATCCGAATTATAGGGGTACCAGAAGGGGAAGAAGCAGAGCAACAAGTGGAAAACTTATTTGAACAAATAATCAAGGAGAACTTCCCCAATCTGGCAAAGGAAATAGACTTCCAGGAAGTCCAGGAAGCTCAGAGAGTCCCAAAGAAGTTGGACCCAAGGAGGAACACACCAAGGCACATCGTAATTCCATTAGCCAAGATTCAAATGAAGGAGAGAATTCTAGAAGCAGCAAGGGATAAGGGGACAGTCACCTACAAAGGAGTTCCCATCAGACTGTCAGCTGATTTCTCCAAAGAGACCTTCCAGGCAAGAAGGGGCTGGAAAGAAGCATTTGAAGTCTTGAAAGGCAGGGACCTACATCCAAAATTGCTCTATCCAGCAAAGCTGTCATTTAGAATGGAAGGGAAGATAAAGTGCTTCTCAGAGAAGGTCAAGTTCAAGGAGTTCCTCATCACCAAGCCCTGATTCTATGAAATGTTAAAGGGACTTATCTAAGGAAAAGAAGATAAAAAGTATGACAGTAAAAAGACAGCAAACTCACAGATATTAACAACCACACCCAAAAACAAAAGGAAACTAAGCAAACAACTAGAATAGGAACAGAACCACAGAAATGGAGATCACATGGAGGGTTAGTAACAGGGGAGTGGGAGGAGGAGGGGGGGTAAGATACAGAGAATAAGTAGTACAGACGGTGGGTAGAAAATAGACAGGGGGAGGGCAAGAATAGTGTGGGAAAAGGAGAAGCTAAAGAACTTATGACATATGGACATGAACTAAAGGGGGGAATGTGGGTGGGAGGGGGTGTAGGGTGGAGGGGAATGATGGGGGAGAAACGGGACAACTGTAATAGCATAATCAATAAAATATATTTAAGAAAAATAAAGCGTGTGCAGCCAGAGCGTGGAGTCCACCCGTGCTCAGACTCAGGGTGGGGCCTCTCTGCTGTTTGTCCCTCACAGGAGGCTGTGGTCTGGTGTCGATCTGAAAAGTATCGGTGGACTCTAATATCCATCTCCGTCTGTGCAAAATGACTCATGAAGTAATTTCTCATCTTAAAACAAAACGCCCTAATAAAAAGTTAGCAATGCAGGGGCACAGGGCAGGGCCCGTGGTGGCTGGTTTTCTGCGTGCGCTTGGCCGGGCCGCGTGCCCAGGTGGCTGGTCAGACACCCGTGTGCCTGTTGCTGGGAGGGCGTTTCCTTTGATGTGGTCGATGTCCAGGCTGGTCAAGCCCTTTAAGCAGAGGTGCGGACCCCCTGGGAAGAAGTTGGGGACCCTGCCCCCGGAAGCCTTTGGGTGCAGCTCCTCCTGCACCTCCAGCCCGCTGGCCAGCCCGGCAGGGTCCCCACTGAGCCCTCCCTCGCAGGAGCCAGTTGGTCAAAATAAATCTGTCATCTGTCTAATCGGTTTCCTGTCAGTCCTCTTTCTCTTGGGGACACCTGGCGCAAAGAGGTGGTGTCAGACCAGGGTCCAGGGGTCTGTGTACAGGACGCCACATTTCTGAGGATGCAGGTCCCAAGGTTGAGTCTCTGCCCCTACCCCCGCCGCCCCTCGCCGACTCCTGTGACTTAGGAGCGGAGGAGCTTCAGGGAGGAGCGCAAGAGGGCGCCAGCCTCTGTGAGGAGGGGCCCGTCTGGGAAGAGCGAGCGGCAGGACTTCTGGCTGCAGCTCAGCGGGTGGACGAGACACTCCGAGTCCATCTTGCTCGCACCCAAGCCGCTGCATTGCTGGTGTGAGTGAGTACAGTCCCCTACCCCCACCCCCACCCCAGGGGCCTTCAGCAAAGGGGACGCCCAGGAGTCCTTCCTGGGGCCTCCCGCAGGGTGTTAGCCACCTTCTCCCTTGGGGCGCCTCCTTCTCTGGTCCCCACAGCTCTGTCACAGCCCTCCAGGCACCTCAAATGTCCCCTGGCAAATGCCTCCCGGACCCCGTCTGCCTCGGACAGGGGCTGGAAACGAGAACCAGAATTTCACAAGCTTTTCCTTGGTTCACAGATTAGCTGGTGGCTCCGGGCTGGCCTGCAGGGCCAGGTTCCCAGGGAGGCCAGAGTGCTGACATTCAGCTTGGATGCACCTAGAACCCCCTGATCGATGTCTAAGCCTGGGGGGTCTGAGCCGCTGAGGTGCTCCTGCAACGCCAGAACCTCCACTCAAAATAAAAGGAGCCTGTGCCTCATGTACCTGGGAAGTGCCAGGGAAGTAGTTTCAGGTGTGGCTGGACCCAGGCGCTCCGGAAAGGTCAGGAGAGACCCCTCTGCCACCTCCCCTCCCACCTCCACCCTTCTCTCCATTTTCCGGCCCTGTCCCCCTTGAGAAGGCCCAAACTCTCTCCTACTGCAGGCTTTCTCCTTGTGGCCAGGTGAGATGGCCAGGCCAGCACCCCCTGCCCCCCTTAACAACCTCAGCAGGAAGACTTCTCCCTGGCTCCGCCCTAGGGAACCCACTGCTCGTGTGGGCCGGTGCCGGTGCCGGTGCCGAGCTGTAGGGCTTGTCCAACACACCTGGGGGGAGGACGCAGGCTCCTGCTGAGGGGACTGAGCCCACCCCCCAGCCCCACCCCCTACCAGGTGACGGGGAGCGCTTGGGACAGAGGCGGCGTGCTCACCACACTCACAGTCGGAGTGGACTTTTATTAGGAAATCACCCTGCAGACACACCGACAAGTGCTGGGTGCTGTGGGTTCCGAGTTTCCTGAGGAAGGGGGGGGTCACAGTATCGGAGCCGCGGGGGCACAGGGGCCGGGGCGGGCGGGCGCTCAGCGCTGCAGTGGCCGGCGCGCCCTCCCAGCGACCGTCACAACCCCGCACACGGACGCCACACAACACACAGCTGCGCTACACGCGAGTGAACAGCAAATACGGAGTTCCGCCGCCGCACGGGCCCGGAACCTAAGGGACCGAAAGGGCAAGGAAAGCCAAGTCTTCCTCTCCGCTGGACCGAGGGCAGGACATCCCCAAGTTATCAAAATTCCGCAGTTACAAAATACTTTCTTAGAAATTCCATTATTAAAAGAATAAATAACAAAATATATAAAAAATAACTCGGTCGCATCAAAATTATAACTAGAAGTTACAGCGAGATTCCTTTGCGTGGCCTGTCTCGCTGCTGGGCAGTCAATTCTGCTCTGGTTTCGTTTCTCTCTCTCTCCTGGTGTCCTGGTGTCGGGGTCTCGTCAAAATAGTATAAAATCAATAAATAAAATGTCAAATAAATAGCGAACGTTAACATAAAGGAGGTTGTGAATATAAATACTTACATCTTGACAAAATTAAATAATTTACAGAATAATTAAACTAACTACTTTTCGTTTCTTGCAGAAAGAGCCGTTCCTCTACTTTTAAATACTAACTTGGACTTGCTGTCACGATCCACTTGGACTCTATGTACACGTAGGGACACTGTGTTTTTAACACATTAAATTAAAATTTACCTTTTTCTGCATCTTGACTAGATCTAAAAAAAAAAGTAAAACCTGGGTGGTCTCCAATTAGGAATTTACCCCCCCGGCCCTGCCACAGCTGCCTCCACCTCGCGGAGGCTCAGCCGTGCCCCGGGTGACCTGGCAGTGACGGTCCCGGCCCGGGAGATACACAGAGAGTCACGGCCCCCGCCCGGGCCGGGCCGGGCCTAGGAGTAGAGGCTGCGGCCGCCCTGCTCAGGTCTCAGCGGTGGGTGTCGGGGACCAGCTGCCCCCAGAGGGGGGGTGCTTTGCTGGGAGCCGGCGGCCGACGCTCCGGGGCGGCCCGGTTGGCTTCCTCGAGCCAGAAGCAGGCCACAGGCCGGGTGTCGCCTCACCCTCTGGGGCGGGTGACCCTCGTTTCATTCTGAACACAAAAGCGAACAAACTGAAAACAGAACACACACTCGCCACACCGGCCTCGCGGGCAGACTTGCTGCCGCGGGCTGACACCACGGCCCCCCTCCCGGCCCCCCCGCCTCAGGAGCTCTGTGGTCGCCACTCCGAAACTTCCCTGAGAACCACTGGAGACGTCGAACTGCTCTTCAGATTATGTCCAGAAAACAAAAATAAACCAGTTTGTCATACTTCACGTTCTGCCCTCGCTCGGGAAAGGAGAGGCGGAGGCCCGGCCGCGCGTCGAGGGACGATCTCCAGGCACCCCTCGGGGTGACCCCCTCCCCGAGGCCGCCCGGGCCGCCCCCCCACCCCGCCCCGTGACCAGTCACCGCGAGGAGGGAATCAGCGCGGGAGGCAAGCAGCGGAGCCGAGCGGGGGGCCTAGACCTGGATGCCCCGCACGGCCTGCTTGATGCTTTCCAGGAGGTCCTTGTTCTCGGGGTTCTGGTAGCACTCCTCGTTGGAGTACATGTCGGTGAGGGTGGTCACGTAGGCGTCGAAGTTCTGCTCGCAGATCGGCTCCTGGGGACAGAAGCCATCCAGCCAGCCCTGTCCGCGCAGCGGGCCCACCTGCTTCGGGAACTGCGGAGTCGACCGGGAAGCCCCACGCCCCACGCCCAGCCCCACCCAGGACCAACCGCTCCGCCCTCGCCCTCGGGCTCCCTCAGCCACGAGGCTGAGGCTTCGGCGGGCGGCTCCCGGGAGACGGAGGGGGCTGCTCACCATGTGCGGAAGGCGGATGTTGGCGAGACTCTGGATGAGGGCCCGGCTCAGGCCCGACAGCTCCAGGAACAGCGCCTCGTTCTGCTCCTCGATGAGCCTGTTCTCCTGCTCGATGGTCTTCAGGCTCTTCTCCATGGAGGAGACCTGTACCGACAGAGGCAGAAGGCCCCGGGTCCCTCACGTCCCTCTGGGGGAGGCCCGGAGGGCCCTGGGCTGGGGTGGAGCGGGGGACACGGTGACAGAGCGGGGGGGGGGGGGGGGGGGCGGGGGGCGTGGCTCCCGGCGCTGCAGCCTCCTGCAGGGCCGGGAAGGGCACAGAGTCCAAGGCACCTGAGCTCCCGTCCGGGCCCCGCACTCCCTTCCTGTTCTCAGCTGTAAGAGGGGTTCTGCACCCACTCGGCTGTCTGGCTGCCTTTGGGGTCCCCCGCCACAGAGACCAACAACGGGTCCGGCAGAGCTGTGGAAGGTGCGCAGCCCGTCCCCACAGCACGTGGCCGAGGGGAGCGGCCGATGACTCCTCCCAGTGGCACCCTGGGGCTTGCAGCAGGGGCCGCTCTCCTCCAGAGCCCCCCCTCGGGACACCAGGCAGAAGCCCGGGAGCTGCTCCCAAGGGGCTCTCAGGTCCCACCACCGAGTCCCACCGTGGAGAGGACAGGGATGGCCGGGCTGCCCGCTCTGGGGGCTCCGGCCACCAGATGGGCCTCAGGTGGGCCTGTGCCGTGGTGCGCGGCCAGCGTGGGCACGGCGGGCCTCCCTGGGGCTCTGGAGCCGACGCGCTTGGAGGGCGGACCCCAGCCTGGCTGCACTGAGAAGGAGCCGGGGCAGAGGCAAGTTCACAGTGTCGGTGACACCCAGAGCCGTCCCCAGTGAGGGTCAGCCAACTTCCTCTCAGAAGGCCGTGGACCGGGGAGAGCGCTCTCCTCCAACCAGGCGGCTCTGTGACCGGCGGCGGGGGAGCATCAGGCTTCGCCACCAGGTGACAAGCCTCTGGCTTTAAGGGTGTGCGCACAGGTTGGGTGAGCGTCTGCCTTCCCTTTGCCTGAGCCCTCTGCAGAGCACACGGCCCCAACCCCCTCGCTGCTGAATGCTGTCTTCGAAAGTGGGGCCGCTGGCAGACAAGGAGAAATCCAAGGTGCACCCCGCAGGGCACGGGCGCGAGGGCCCGGGGCCTTTGGAAAGGGTCCGGCCAGGGGGAGACAGACACAGCCCGGCCGTGAGCCCAGGTGCCCAGAGGCGGCCTGATGCCCCCGCTCTGCTTCTGCTGCCCATGAACCGGGGGGGGAGGTGCTGCTGGCCCCGTGAAGACCCCCCCGAGTCTCCAAGGCTGACACTGTCTTGTACGGGCTTCCAAGCGACAGGTGAGGCCACAGCCCTTTGCCGGTGAGGAAGGCGCCGCGCTAGACCCGTCACACGGCAGCCTCGGGGCCCCACGTCCCTACCGCCCTCTCAGCCCTCGGCCACACAGCCGGGCCCCTCCTCATCCCTTGTCCCTTCAGCCACAGGGACGGACGTGACCACGTGTGGCCCCACCCTTGGGCCCCCACTCAGCAGCCCAGGGTGGGCCGTGGCCTTCCTTCCAAAATGACCTTCACTGCTTCCCTGGCGACGACAAGCATCTGTCGGGGGCATCAGACGGAGGTGGCCCTCACAGCCCTCTGTCACCCTGTCGCTCAGCAGCGGCGGCTCGGCCGGGTCACGCTGCGCTGCCTGCTTCCCTCCTTCATCCTACAACGGCCCGTGGACTCGGTGGCCGTTGCGGCCCACCCCACCGGCGGGGCCATGGAGGTGCACACTGACGAACGGGTCGCCAGCTCACCCAGCCTGCACGCGGCCGGGCTGGGGGTGGCGCCAGCTCCGCCCAGGTGCTCAGACCCGCAGCCTGGTAGGTGCTGCTTCTCCGGGCACTGGCCGTGCCGGGATCCCAGCCACCAGCCGCGGAGGACCGACAAGCGCATCAGATGCATCCCTGAGCACCGTGCGCATCGGCGCAGCCCCTCAGCACCCTTGACGGCCTGGAGGACGGCTCAGCTCTTCCCCCCTCAAGAAGGTGGGGGGGGCAAAGGCGGAAGGACTTGGTGGGTGGGTTGGGGGCCGGTGGGCCAGGGGCGGCGCCACCCACCTGGGACTGCAGCTGCACCATGGCGGCCTCCATCTCGGAGTTGGACTCGTTCAGGTCTCGAATCTCCTGGTTCAGCTGCTTGATCTCCTCGTCGTTGTCCAGCACTGCCGCGGAGAGAGACCCCCGCCGTGGCTCCCAGCCTCCCACCCGGGCCAGTGGGAGGGCGGGGGGTGGGGTGTGGCAGAGGCCTGCCCTCCCGGTGAAACGGGGGCCCTTTTCCAAGCAGAAGGCCCCCCTGCTTTCTGAACTCCCCTCGGCGGGTGGCTCGGCCCCCACGCCTCCTGCTGGGGAGGCCGGCCTTGGAGGCCACTGGCCCCATGTCCGTGTTTTGCCTCCTCGCCCTGGGTCGCAGGTGGGAAAGGACAAACTCTCTGGCAGGTACCAACGGCCAAGATCAAAAGGGAAGTGTTTTCAGAAGGCGCTGAACCTCACGAGCCTGAGCTCTTGGCCCCGCACGCCGAGAACGTGGCCTCTCCAACGGCCCCTGCCCTTGGGCCCAGGTCAGAGCGGGAGGGCTGGGAGCCCAGCCACCGGCCACCAGAGCTCAGCGCCGCCACCGGGAGACCCAGCGGCCCAGGTCAAGGGCTCCGTCTCCAGCACGATCAGCTCTGCCTCCGCCCCGCCCCCCCGCCATGGGAAAGGCCCCCGAACACAGGGAGCAAGGGCCCCGCACAGGCACTGCGGGGGGGCACCCTCACCATCGCTCGTCTTGAACTTCGTGCCGAGAACCTCGTCCCCTGAGAGTTTTCCCTTCTTCCCAGCAAAGGTCGCTCTGGGACAGCCGGACAGGCTGGAAGCAAAGGTCACGGGTCAGAAAGCAGCCCAAGGTCACGAGTGTCGACGACAGCCAAGTCCTCGCCGCTGGCAGCCTGGCAGGTCCTGGATGGAACTTGCCAGCTCCTGTCCGTTTGCCGCCATCCCAGGACAGTCCCCCAGCTCCCTCACCCCTTGTCCAGGACCCCGGCCCCTGCCCTGAGGCCTTGTCCCCGAGTCCTGGGGGGCTGCTCACCCTCAGAGAGGTTGTTGGTTTGCCCCCTCCCCCCCCACCCGCCCACATCAGCGCCAGGAGGGCCCACTGTGCTTCCTGTCTCTGCCGGACCTCCAGAGCCAGGAAGGGCCTGTAGGATGAACGAGTGGGTTAGCTTGAAAGGTGCAGAGAGGAGGGCAAAAACGAGGAAGAACAGGGCTCCTGGTCGGGCTGCGGGTGACCCCACGCACCTCGGCCATCACCTGGCACACAGAGGAAGTGGGCTGGGCAGGTGAGGCCGGCCTAGCCCGGGGCAGGTGCGGGGGGGGGGGACAGGTGGGTGCCAGGCCCACTGCCCGGTCCGGGAGGAGTCCTGTCACCAGGCCCCTTGCAAAACGGGCAGAGGCCTGGCCCCAGCAGGAGGGGCGGGGCATGGGGTGTGGCGGACAGAGCTTTCCCTGGAATGTGTGGACAGGACACTTGGGACAACAGACACACAGGCAGCACAGGTCACAAGTGCCACCACCTGGTACCAACAGACGTCCTCGGCCTCCCCAGTCGCCTTGGTCTTCCCTCAGGAAAGTGCAGGTCACCCCTGTGCCCCACAGGGCCCCTGGGAGCCTTGTGCAGGGCCCACGGTGGACTCCCGTGGTGCCCAGACAGGCCGGGGGGGGGGGGACAGCTACCTCCGGTGTGTGAGGAAGCTCCCGTTGGCGTGGCCAGAACCGTCACAGCCTGGGGTGGGGCAGGTGGGCCCCTCGTTCTTCAGCGACTTCCAGGAGAAGGAGGAGCCGTTGAGGGAGCCCTCCTTCTGCCGGCGGGCGGCCAGCGGGCAGCCCGACGCGCTCCTGTGAGAGGCGTACTTGCCGCTGATGTGGCCGAGCCCCACGCAGCCTGGTACAGGGCACCTGGACACAGAGAGGTCACGGGTGAGCCAGCGGTGCTGGAGGCAGTGCCCAGAGACCTCTCATTGGGAGTTGGCACCAAGCGCGGGGCCGGGTGGCCCAGGAGTCCCAGGAGGTCAGAGTGTCCCTGAGCCGGGCAGCTTGGGGACAACGGGGCCCGCCACTCCGCTGCATCCCTGGACCAGACCGGTCACAGCGAGATGCCCGTGGGTGTCCCAGCTTTGCCACATCTGAAGTGTGTGTTCTGAAGTGTGAGACCACAGAGCTCGGGGGAAAGGCGTGACTCAGCCCAAGGCCAGGTCAGGTTGGTGGGGGGCAGGGTCCCTGTGGAAACCACAGACACCCCAGGGACAGGTGAGTTAAGCTGAGAGGCTCAGAGGGACCTCCCGGGTGCTGCTGTCAGGGTCCCTGGGGGCGCAGGAACCTGGGCGATGCAGAGAGCTCCAGGGTCCCTCCTCATGGCCTTCCGAGGCGACCTGGACCGGGAGCTCCCGGCTGCGCCTTCTGAGCACCGACAGGGCAGGACTTTGGAGCCAACACGGGACGCAGACCAGATCCGCCCCCCTCCCATCTGCAGGTCCTCAGTCTCCTCCCTGCACCCGACAAGACTCATCCGATTTGATGTCCGCCACCTACGGCCTCTGTGTTACAGACACACAGGACCCAGGAGGGGGCACACTGCCCCAGGTTACAGAGAGGTTCCCAGGGTCCAGGGAAGCGGGAGGCAGGAAGCCCTGGGGGAGGGGCGCCGAGGGCCCAGGCCACCGTCAGAGGCAGCTCCGCCCACGCTCCCCCAGCCTGAGTGTCGGCTCGGTTTCCTCCCTGGTCGTCCCACCCTCGATGGCTTCAGGCCTTTGGGGTGTCCACTGAGCCAGCCCAAGGTCGTCTCAGCCTGCAGTGCAGAGTGGAGACACTGCCAGGGGCCCCACGGGGGCTCGAGGAGGCTCCACTCCACACCCGGTCCCCAAACCTGGCACCTCCCCGCTGGCGGGTGTGCTCCGAGGTGCCCCTGAGGCCCCGGCCTCACCAGATCAAAGGGCCGAACGAGGAGGGGCCGCTCTGCAGCCGCAGCGCCCAGGTGCCCCGAGGGCTCCTTCCCCGCCCCCGTCTGAGGGACGGCTGCGTTTGCCAGAACTACACCTGCTGGGAGCATCTTCCGTCCACCCGCCCGCCCGGGGTCCAGGCCTTCGAGCTGTCAGGAGACCTCCCAACAACCCACGTGGGCACCAGCTCGGGGGCTTCTGCGGCCCCTGGGCGAGCCCGTGCTGGGGGAGGGTCACGTCACGGCAGCGTCTCTTGGGTCCGATGCCACCATAGCCACGGACCGCAGGGCACGCAGCCCCCGATGCCCGGCCGGCCCAGAACCTCCCTCCCCAGTCCGCTGTGGCCGAAGAGCTGACGTGACAGAGCCTCGCACAGCACAGACCCAGGGTGTCACAAAAGGGAACCCCTTCGCTGCCGGCCCACCCGGAGACGGGGCGCACGTGCGCTAACAGAGCCCCGCCACCCAGCGGGTCCTGGCGCTCTGCGACGGCGGCCTCTACACCTGCCTAAGGCTGCCGCTCCGCTGCGAACGTGCTGGAATGCGCCGCCGAGGGAGGCCCGGCGGGGCGGCCCCCTCCCCGCCGCGGGGCAGTCCCGCAGACCCCGAACTGCCTTTCTAGAGTCTCGTTCTCCACTTGGGGGCAGGAATCCCGTTTGGAACAAACAACCACCGAGCTGACAGCACATTAGGAGCACCGCTTTCCCCAGTCAACTTGGAAAATGCTGACGACGATCTGAGTCCGGTGCACGGACAGCGGCATGCACCGACTCCCACCGGCCAGGCGGGCCAGGCGGGCCGGCCGGGCGTCCATTCACGCGGCCCCGGCCAACCCCGGGCTCTTCGCCGCCCGAGAAGTTAGGGGGCAGCGTTCACGATGCCAGCTGCACGTTTTGCATCTTGGATTTGGCATGCACTACTTGTCACTGTAAAACGGAAGGAGAGGAAAGGGGCACAGCCCCTCACACCGAACGGCTGACAGGCCCCCTTTGAAGGGAGTGACGCTGATCCCTCGGGCCCTTCCCTGCGGCCGGGCAGACGTCCAGGCACAGCCAGGCCGGGCTGCTCCCCTCTGCAGGGGGCTCTGGCTGTTCTTGGCCGGCCGGCCAGGGTGGGCCTGGTCCCTGCCCTCTCTCAGTCCACCGGACCCCTGACACCGTGTAACCCCTGACACCGTGTAACCCCTGACACCGTGACAGGCTCCTCCCCGACCACGCCAGCCTGGGGCACCGGGCCACAAAGGAGCCACAGCCACTCCCTCCCACCCCTGGCTGCCGGGAGGACCACCCTGCTCTGCCACATCAGCTACTAAAGCCCTGGGCAAACGGCATGGTGGCTGACGCTGCTCGCACCTGTGGCCTGGCCCCCACCTGCTACTGAGGTTTCAAAGGGGCAGCCCCTCGGGAGGGATTAGCTGGCGATGGTACAAGCCCCCACCGGGCGGGGCACGGCAGGGTCAGAGTGCACGCACCAGCCCCAGGGGCACGTGAGGACCACCCTCGAGGCTGGTAGAGGGTTCCGGGGACTTTGATCACGGGAGGCGCAGGACGTACCCCGCCCCCAGCTGTGTCAAGGCCAGGGCGCACCTCCAGGGCCCTCACACCAGGTGTGCAAGCGTACAGGTGCGCGAGTGCCAACACTCGGGCCGGAAGGGTGTGTTGTCTTTCTGACCACAGCCTCCTCCTCCACTCCTGCGCCCGAGCTCTCCCACCAAACCAAAGTCTCTCAGAGAGCTGTGCCCCGAGCACCTGGGGGCAGCCCGCACCCTGAGCCCCGTCCCCAGGTGGCCTCCAGGGGCAGGGCGGGTGGGGCGCTCTGCCTCTCCGCCCGGGGAGCACCCAGACCTGAGAAGCCAAGAAGGGGCTGGGGCCGTGTGCCCTCAACACACTGCACACGGCTGGCGCCTTCATCAGCGTCCACGTGCGTGGGGCGAGGCCACCTGCCGTCGATCGGCCGTGTGCACGTACAGGGAGCCGAGGAGGGGCGCCTCGGTTTTCGGACACAGGAGAACCCAGCTCTGCACAGCGAGGGCCCGGGCTTACTTCATCAGCTCGGGGTCCTCCTTGTCGTCCTTCGTGGGCGTCACCTTCGCTCCGCTCTTCTTGGCACGAGGGCAGCCGGACAAGCTGGGGACGGGACGGGAAGCGTAACCATGGCCCCAGAACAGCCGCTTCTCCCCCCGACCGGCCTCGCCCTCCTCTCAAGCCCAGGGGCGGTGGCCACGGCAGACCCCCCCGGCAGGATGCCAGTCCCATGAGCTCCACCTGGTCGCTGAGGACGCTAACGTGGCAGTTCACGCCTTCACCTGAGGAGGAAGCCCACCCCTGCCAGCGCCCCAGGCGTGGCGGACTCACCTCCGGTGCGAGGCGTAGTTTCCTGTGATGTGGCCAGAGCCGTCGCAGCCGGGTGTGGGGCACCTGCAAAGGACAGGGAGCTGGGACCAGGGCCAGTGGACATGCGCAGCCACAGAAAGACACGCTGTGTGCTCAGGCCCCACGCGTGAGGACCCACCCACCCGGCGAGGTCTCACGGCCGGCCCTCTGCCCCACAGAGGCCCAGGAAGGCCGAGAGGAGAGTGCAGGGCTCCTAGCCCGGCCTTCTGCAGGGTTCGGGGCTGAAACAGAAGGTCCCGAAACACCGAGGGCCTCCCCTGTGCGCAGCGGTCAGGGCGGGGAGGCAGACCTGACGCCCGAGACCGTCTGTCTTCGGGGCGTCACGTGGTACTGTGCGAGCACGGGAACACGGTCACTGAACGTCCGTGGCACGCCTCCCACAGCCTGGGCACCTCGGGGCGTGTGCTCGCCCAGTGAGGGGTGGCAGGTGCCGGCAGAGCGTGAAGGGGAGACACCACACACAGAGCCCCACATCGCCCACAAAACGTGTGACGAGCGTGCCCCGCAGAAGGGGGGAACCCCACTGCCGTGGACGAGAGCAGGCTTTCTACATGGCTCTCCCCTGCCCGTCCCCTGGGAAAACAGCGGCGCCCCCGACAGGCCGCAGCCAGCCCTCGCGTTGTGCCTCGCCCCTCGTGAGCGCGCGGCCCTGGCCCTGGGGGCTGGGCAGGCCGTGGTGCTCGCGTCTGCAGAGCCCATCCCGTGCGGTCACACCCCAACCCACACGCACCCGGGGAAGCAGGGTCCTGCACTCTGATGGGGGCCGCCCCCCGGCTCCACCCCGGCAGCTGCTCTCCCTCCTGCTCTGACCGCGTCTCCACGGCCCCAGGTGCCAGACGCCAGCCACTCGGGCACATGGGGGTGTCCCTCCCGTGGCTCTCTGCTGAGGCCTCGTCCCCGAGATGCCCCGCTGCCCCCCTCGCGTGAGGGTGGCCTGCTGGGTGCAGGGCGGAGTGAGGAGGGCCCTTCTGCTCGGGGGTTGCAGCTGCTCAGGTGGCCACTGGGACTCTGCTTCCCGTCAACCTCGGCAACCGAGGGACAGAGCTCAGAGGCCCAGCATGGGCAGCTGGTGCCCTGGGCCCCGAGGCCGAGGCTCGGCCCTGGACAGCGGGTAACAGCCCTGGGCCGTGCAGCACCCAATGGGGCCTGCGTCTGGGGCAGAGGGAGTGACTCCCGGAGAACACAAACATGGGTGGTCCTGCCAGACCCCGGCATAGGCAGGGTGCCACCCCCAGGGACCCTACGGAGGCACACCTGCCCAGGCGAGTGAGACTGCCTCGATGACAACTGGTTCAGCAGCTTTTCCCAGAGACATGTCCCAGCCCCTGACCACGCTGGGCAGGAAGCGCCCCGAAGGTTTAATTAAAACCCAGACACCCCATCACAGAGATAGCTGCTGCACCCAAGTGGCAATCAGGCCACCAAAAGAGCCTCGTTTGCAAGGCGGCGGCATGGGTGTCTGCCCCTGTGGACAGGCCACCAGCACCCACCCCTGCCACAGGGCTGGTCAGGAGTAGGCCACGCCTACACCCACTGTGCAGGAGGAGGGACAAGGCAGGACCGTGGGGCACCTGGGAAGCGCCGGGCCTGGCCCTCTCACCCCAAGCCCACGCGGGGCCTGAGCGGGGCCAGGACTTGGGGCACCGCCCTGGGGCTGCGCAGCGGAAGCAGGGGCTGAGCGTCCCCAGAGGAAGACTTTCTGCTGCTATTTCCAAGTACGTTTGGGGTTAAACCTCTTCACGGACTCTCAGTCGTGGGAGGCGGCTGACCCTCCCAGCCGCATTTCTGGCCACTTCCTGTCCCGCAGCATGGGGCTCAGGCGCTCGCCCCCGCAGCTCTGAAATCACTCAGGCCCTCAGCCTGGGGATCCACAAACACTAACCACAGGTGGACAGGACAGCAGAATTGGAGCGAAAACAGGAGAAAGGAGTCTGGGAACGGTGGGAGAAGGGAGGCGGGATAGCGAGGGGGAGGTGGCGGCAGAGAGTCCCATCGGGGCCGGGTGTTTGAGCTGGCTTTCCGGGCCGGACACAGAGACCGGTCCAGATGGGCAGAGCCTCCCAGAACCCGCTTCACGGCCGTGACCCCCAGAAAGACCACCTGGGGCTGCACCCGCCCAGCCCAGGTGCAGAAGCAGGGACCCCGTGGCCACAACGGGTGCGGAGCCACTTCTCCCAGCTACTAGGGCAGGCGTGCCCCCCAGAGCTTCCCACCCTGCCTCTCAGTCAGCTGGGGTCCCCTCAGAGGCTCCAGGGAACTTGTCTGGATTCAGGGCCTCCCTACGCAGAGCCCCAAGGGGCGAAGAGCAGCCCCGGAGGTGGGGGCCTGAGGGCCCGAGTGGGGCCCCCTTCCCCAGCCTGGCTGAGCCTGGGAGCCTGGGCCCAGTGGGGCCGAGCTCAGCCAAAGGCATGGAAACCAAAGGCAGGGACCACCTGGACTCCTGCCCCAGAGGACGCCACTGCCTGGGAGGCCTCGGGGTGTATGCATCTCATTCCAGCAGGGCTGTCAAGCAGGCGCTGTGCCCTGGGCTGGCCCTGCCCCGCCAGCCTGCTGCCAGGGGCAGGGAGGGGCTGAGGCAGAGGGAGGAGGGCTGGACAGAGCGAAGGGATGAACCGGGAGGAGGCGGCAAGGCACCCCTGGGGGACCAGGGGCCAAGGCACAGGTGCCGGAGGGGCCACAGAGGAGGGAGGGGCGCGAGCCTCCCCTCTCCTCAGCAGCATCCACCTCCTGGAGCAGGAGCTGTGAGAGGGGCCCCAGGCACGGCCAGTTCCAGTTCGGGGCTCTCCCAACCCCCAATGTGGGGAGAGAGCAGGGTCCTCGGAACTGATGAACCGGGAGTGAATGGGGCGGGCCACCAGGGGCCGGAGGTGGTTCCTGCGGCCCTCGGCCCCCCGAGAAGCTGGCGGGGCACAGGGCAGCACAGGAGCCAACAGCAGCCCCAGTGCATGGGCACAGACAGACAGACAGACAGGAGGCAGCAGCAGCAGTCAGAGCAGGGAGACCCAAGCGGCCGCGGCCCCAGCCAAGCAGAACCAGCCCTTCCGCAGCCTCGTCTGGGCCCCGCCCCGCAGGCGCAGGCGGGGCCGGCTGGCGGGCGGAGCCCTGCGGAAGGGCTGACTGGGCTGGAGCCTGGGGGAAGGGGACAGCAAAGCCAGGGAGCTGGCCAAGAGAGGGGCGGCCGGGAGGGCAGACATACTTGAGGTCAGCAGAATGGGCAGCCATGAGGTTTCTGAGGCTCTTGTCAGCAAGAGGGCAACCAGAGAGGCTGAAAGAGAAGAGAGGGGGTAAGCCAGAGGGGGGAGCAGAGCAGGAGAGGAGGAGGGGGGCCCGCCGCGCAGCACCCCGGCCGGGACGAACCTGCGGTGGGAGGCATAGTTCCCAGTGATGTGGCCGCTGCCGTCACAGCCGGGGGTGGGACAGCTGGACAAAGGAAAAAGAGCGTCAGGAGAGAGAGCGCGGCCTACCTGCCAGGCCTGCCTGGCCGAGCCTGCGTGGGGACGGAGGGGGCACCCGCTCCTGGGTCACCCGCAGGCCAAGGGGCACCTCCCCGACCGCACCCCTCGGAGCTCGGCCGGGCAGCTCTCCCACACAGCTCGGCTCAAGGAGGAAAAAGGAACCGGATCGAAGCTCAGCGTGAAGTGAGAGTGTCACCAGAGCGCACGAGTTTCGCACACGCACGAGCGGGCGCCCAAGAACACGAAGGGAGTCCCTTCCTGAAGCACGCACGCGGCCCTCCCTGAGCCCCAGGCCCAGAGCCGGGACCTGGCTGTCCTGGGGGGCCAGCTCCAGAGCAGGAGACCCGGGACAAGACAAGGGTGCCCAGCGCCTGCGGAGCAAGGCGAGGGCTGGGCCCTCTGGGGCAGGTGCCACGCACGGCCTCACACGGGCCTCTGAGAGAGGGGCGCTCGCTCGGTGGGGTTGACCAGAAGGCTGCGGGATGGCCCCTGACCACGCATGGCTCCCCCGCTTGCGCGACATCTGGTCAGCCCTCTGAGGACAGGCTCGAAGGGCTAGCCAGGCTGCCAGAGCCAGTCACGGTCCTGGGGCAGCACGCACGTCGGGCCTGGCACCCTGCCGCAGGGCGGACAGCCGCGGCCCAGAGAGGGCAGCCCTCTCCCTGCTGTGCAGTCAGTTGGAACGGGGCTCGTCCTCATCCTCAATCCCGATGGGGGTGTAGGTGAGAGCCCCGCGCAGTGCGGAGGGGACGGGAAACCTACCCCCCATTGCCTGGTGGAGCGGGTCCTGGTGAAGGACGCCCACCCTCTGCCCACCGAGGGCAACCGAAGGCCCCGGCCGGCCGGCATCCCGGGCCGGCCCAGCCACACCCCCTTCCGGGCTGCGCAGGGTCTCCGAGGAGCCCTGTCGGCCGGGGTGGGCACTTACGTGAGCAGCTCCTTCTTTATGTCCTTGGAGAGAAACTTCAGCTTAAAGTTGGTCAGGGTAACTTCCCCGGGGTACTTCCGCTCCTCAAAATTCTCTTCCGACACTTCCTGGTCATCTGCTTCAGAAGAAGCAAAAGAATGGGCTGCTGGCTCTGACTGCAAAAAACCAGCAGGGAGAGGTTTTAACCGCCGGCGGGGCCGGGCGCCCGGCCCGGGGCGGGGGCGAGGGACCCTTCAGAGCAGTGTCCGCACAGGCTGCGTCTGGCGTCTCTTGTCTTCGGACTGGGGAGGAAGGTTGCCCACCCCCGAGACACGGAAGACAGCACCTGGAGGGGCTGAAGTGCCCCCCCCTCAGCCAGGCTACCCCAGCAACAGGGGCTTCCCGATGCCCCACAGCAGCCCACCCAAGGCAGGTGTTTCCAGTGGCTCCCGGGGCACAGATGCCTACACTGCATTCTGCATCCTGCCCCCAGCCACCTTGCACCTGGAGCTGAGGGCAACCGCTCATGCACAGGACTGGTGGGGATCGGGGGGGAGGCAACTGGAGATGCAGCCCAGAAAAAAGACAGCTTGAGGCCTCGTCACTATGGACTCATTAGCCTGAGCAAGTTGCACGAAGCTGCCCTTCCAGATGGACGGGGCTCCCGGACCAGGAGAGCCTCCCCAGGGCCCAGGGACGTGGGGCAGCGGGCAGAGTCTGTGGCCTGAGGCTGGGTTGGGGGGATTGCAGGGGGGCCACCATCTGCCCCAGGACAGGCAGAGCTGGAAGGGGGTCTGAGTCGGAGTCCAGAGCCCGAGTACAGGGACCCAGGAGGCCCTGGGGGTGTTGCTCAGGCTCAGGAGGTGTTGCTAGGAGTGACCCAATGCCTGGGATGTGGGGCCCCCAAGCCTAGCAGAGGCTGCTAGCCGGAGGAGGGGAGGCTTCTTCCTGGAGAGTGGGCGGTGTCTGCAGGGAGAGGGCGGGGCGGGCAGCAGTGGGTGGGAACCTCAGGGCCTCCGAGACCTGGGTCACCCCACAGAGGACAGTGACTGTCCGGGAGGAGGCAAGGATGCTCGGTGCGGAGGGGAGCCCCTTGGGGACAGCCCGCCATCAGCCACCATCTCGGGTGGCTGGAGGTACTGGACAGGCACTGTCCGCCACCCCCAGACCACCGCCCCCGCAGAGACGCCAGCTCTGTGCCCTTTACCCAGCAGCACTCGTCCTGGGACTCAGGCCACTGCCCACTGGGGCTCCCACGGCCAGGAGTCCCCTCCTGCCTCTAACTAGGGAGCCAGGTGGTCTGAGCATCCTGGGGGCCATAGAAAGGGCTGCTGCCAGAGTTCCGAGTGTCCCTGTTCGGTGGGATTCAGAGTCGTGCCCAAGGCATCCCCTGGGGGGCCTGAAGGAAGCCGTCTCTGCCCCAGGTCCTCGGAGGCCCTGTTTGCATGTCCTCAGGGTGAGAAGACCACCCTTCTCGGACGGGACTAGGACTCAGCATGGCCCAGTCAGGAAAACCCCTCCCGGGGGGCGGGTTTTGCCCTGGCTGCATGGACAGTGCGAGGCCCTGGGCACAAAGGGACAGGAGCCCTGGAGGCTCTGCTCCGAGAAACAGCCCTCAGGCCACGGGACCTACCTCCTCAGGCTCCTCCTCTCGCTGGCGGCTGGGCTTGGTGTAGTCCAGGGGCCGGTCCCACTCCTCCTGGCGGGACCCCTGGCTGGACTGGGGCGAGGTCATGGAGCTTCCGGGGGCGCCGGCACTGCTCTGGCGCTGGGAGGTGTCGGGAGACCGCACCCCGGGGCTGCTGCCGCCACCGCCAGGGAACGCGCTCTCCCGCCTGCGGTGTTTGTGCATGCTCAGGTCCAGGGTCCCATTCTCATCCACCTCGATGTCCGCGGCCTGCAACGCAAAGGCACCAGCTGCGTCTGGGCCCACGCCTGCCAGCGGGCCACGCTGCTCGGCACAGCTTTGCAGAGACCCCGGCCGCGTCCCTCGCCAGGACGCGGAGCCCCGCAGAGCTGATCTGAGAGGCGGGTCCTCCCGGAACCTGCGTGGAGGAGACGCTGCCTGCCTCCCTCCCACGCCCTGCACCGCAGGCCAGACACTTGAGAGCAGGAGCTCGGTCAGGCGAGAACACGGGCATGACCCTCAGACTCGGGGAGCCACGCGTGTGCACAGCCCTGCGGGCCCTCTTAGGCCCCGCACGCAGCTCTCGGAAGGCACTCATCCAGGCTCTCCGATTAGCAGGGGCCAAGGCGGGGGGGGGGGGGGGAACAGGGGAGGGTGACCCTCCCCGCAGAGACCCGGCACGGCCCTGACTGCGAACTCCCCTGCTGCTCTCTGCCCGCAGGGCCCACCGGGACACACCGACCTTGCTGGGCACGTCCTGCGGCTTTGTGCTGAGGTTCTCAGGCATCTCCCAGCAGCGCGTGGAGAGGTTCAGGATGGCGGTGGCGGCCATGTGTGCGGCCTCGGCGTCGTGCGCGTAGTCGAAGCCTGCGGAAGAGGATGGGGAGCAGGAGCTGTGCCTGGGGGGGGAGGCCCTTGGGAAAGGCTTGGCTGCAAGAAGGAACAACACGGGGCTGAGGCCCAACCTGCACAGCAGGCGGCCACAGACACATGGGGACTTCGGGGCGGCTGGGCGAGGGGGCCTGGGCGCACCCCTGCCCACCCCACCCCTTCGCTCCCGTCTGGGACTGAGGAGGCAATCTGTGGCCTCACCAAAATTTGTACAGAAAGCGCAAAACCCTCCGAAGACATTCCAGCATCCCTGATACTTCAAACAAAAACAGGTTGTACATCAGTTTGGGAAAGACCCAAGAATTCTGCGAACAGGATGCATGTTTGGAATATCATCCAACCGTGAAAGTTGCATCAAACTCTCAAAGGCTGACTTTGGTGTCCCTGCTTTAACAAAAGTAACATCATCGTTCGAATAAACATAAAGGGTAAAATGTTATCTGTTCTGGTAATTGCGCAGCAGCCATAAAACCACTCTCAGGTTGAGAGTCGGGCACCATCCCCACAAACTCCCAGGAGCACCGAAAGGGCAGGTGTCAGTGGGAGGCAGTGCGGGAAGGCAGGTTCTGCTGGCAATTGTGTCGACTTGTATCAGTCGGAACTTTTGTTACTAACATGTAGGAAACTCCAGTCCCCCCAGGAGATGCCAGTTCCAAGCACAGGTACATGGGGTGCTTCTCCATTTCATGCGCCTTTCCAGGGCTCACAGGCTGGTAACCCACAGATTGGTACAATAAATGACAAAAAAACTGGAAGGACCGCTCCCCAAGGTTCATTTTTGCCAGTGCAGGCACCCAGAAAATGTGTAGCTAGTATCACAAACAACACATCGTATCCAGCAAGACGGTCACAGGGCGGGAGCAGAAAGGAAAACGGCTCTTGCCAGGGCACCAGGTTCGCATGGCCCAGCCACACACAGCCCCGCGCGCACACACTGCGGCCGCTGGGCAGCTGTCTCTGGTCCCACAGGCTGGGAGAAGGTGGCTGGGGAGGGAGTTTTCCCGGGCCAGACCACGCCGGCCGAGTTGCTTTGTTGTTGGACACACACACCACAGAGGACCTGGCTCTGTCTCACGGACGGCAAGGGCCCGCGCGGAGTTTGAAGGTGGACAGGAGGGGTGGATACTGGGGCCGTGAGGGCCCGGTTCTGCCCCCTCAGTCCCCAGGGCGGATGGCCGGGGTCCCCCCTCCCCTGGTCCCAGGAGCAATCCCCCCAACTTACATTTAAAGGCTTTGGGTGAGGTTTCGCTGGTCTGAATCTTTGGGGCAAGCATGCGTTTGCCAAAAACCTGAGCATCGAAACTTGCGTAGTCGAAAGTGACCTTGGAGAACTTCTCCAGCTCCTTGGCCAGGTTGGCCCTGGGCGTGGCAGGGCCCACGCTGGGCCGGTAGCTTCCGTACGGAGGAACCTCGAGCTGCTTCACGAAGCACAGGGGCCTGGGGCACAGGGCGGATGCAGAACCATGAGGACGGGACCCAGGGACCCTCAGAGCCCCATGAGGACAGACGCCTGGGAGACCCTCCCCCACGCCCCAGCACTGACGGGGGCCTGGGAGCAAGGAGGGCACGTCCCCTGCAGACAGCACAGCGGGAGGAGGGAGAGCCTGGACCTCGCCCCCGGAGCTCAGGAGGGCAGGTTTCTGACAGCTCGGCTGCCTTGCCCGGGCCCGGGGGCGCAGGTGGGGGGTGATCTGGGGCACGTTCCCAAGAACCAAGTCCCAGCTCCTCGCAGGCAGCAGCCCCGGCAGGGTCAGGGACCGGCCGGAGGAGACCGCCGCCGGCGTCTCGTTCACCGTCACTGAGGCTCTCGGAAGAGTTCGGCTGTTGCAACGCACAGCGCCGGTGGGAGGGAGCCCCAGGCCTGGGGAGGCTGCCCAGAGGAGAGTGGGACTGGGCCGGGCATGGGGGGCTTGCGTTCCCGTCAGCTCAGGCAGAAGGGACGGAAATGAGGATGGGGGACCCCCACCCGCCTCTGCAGCGGACCGGGGACCGTCCCGTGTGCCCCGGCGCCCACCTGAGGATCCGATCTGAATTGGAGCCAGTCTTGGAGGGATCTCCCGTCTGTGGCTGTTGCTTCTCATGAGATTTGGCTAATTTTTCGGCAGCAGCGATGGGACACCCGGACAAACTAGAGAAGGACGCGGGGACGGCTGAGCCCTCTCCACCAGGCCCTGCCTGTTGAGCCCGGGACACAGGCAGGTGCCCACGGGGGCCCAGAGCTGGGTTCTCTCTTCTGCTCCGGGCTCCCGCCCTCAAAGCACCCGCTGCTCAGGCGGTTGGCCTGGGGCAACTCTAAGCCGGCAGCACATAGGGCCTGCCCTGACCTTGCACCAACCCTGAGGGGCTGCAGCAGGCCCGACGCGCCCTTCCCCCGCCCTCCCGCGGCCAAGGGTACCTTCTGTGTGTGTTGCGGTTGCTGTTCACATGGCCCTGGCCCGTGCAGCCGGGAGTGGGGCACTTGAGCACGTTCTCATGCATAGCCAAGACTGAAAGAAAGGCGGGGGGGCGGGGGGGGCAGAGCACAGCCAGTCGGAAGCCTGCAGCTTCCTAGGACAGGCACACAGAAGCTTGGGGCCACGTCCTCAGCCCAGTCCCCACCCCCCACCACCATGGCCTCTGCTTCCTGGGGCTGAAACCAACTCAGCTTCATAACCTCTGGCTGCTCTGTGACCGGCCCCTGTCAACCTCAAGTTCACAGTTGCTGCCTCCAGCCCAGAAGTCAGGACGGGCTTCCTGTGAGCCTTCGGAGCAGAGGCAGCCCTTCCTGGCTGCCTGTCTCCCCTGGGGGTGCCTGTGCCCGTGGCTGCCTTCTGGGGGCCCTGGCCCAAGCTGTCATCTCAAGGTGGATGGCTGGGCACCCTCTGTGTCCCCAGCCCTATAGGGCTCGAGATTGGGCATCAGGACAGTGCCAACCCAAGGCACAGGGCCCCGAGTGACCACCGTCCAAACACCAGAGCCGGCCCGAGCTCTGCAGAGCTACTCACTCTCCGGAGGGATCCTGTCCTTGTGGGGGCACCCAGACAGGCTGCGGTGGTGAGGGTACAGGCCGGTCACGTGCCCAGTGCCGTCGCAGCCTGGTGTTGGACACTTGATCTCACGCTTCTCGGCTCTGGAGGCATCTGGACAGACACAACACACCAGTCGGAGGCGGTCAAGAAGCCGGGTGGCGTATGGCAAACGGTGGGGGCAGGACCGCTGAGCCTCTCTCTGGCTGTCCGGAGGGGAGGGAGGCCAGGCTGCCCACGAGCCTGACAAGGGCCAGGTCTGGAGGGCAAGGTGACTCCCCAGGGCTGACCAAACTGCCCCAAACAATGGGCAGGATGCACAGAGGTGTGAAGGGCCCAGAGGGCAGCCGGCTGGAATCGAACCAGTGACCCTTTGGTTCACAGGCCAGCACTTAATCCACTGAGTCACACCAGTCAGCGCACAGGCCTGGGTGGTGGGCCAGGACCCCAGTGGGGGGGTACGTGAGAGGCAACCACCCACTGGTGTTTCTCTCCCCCACACCAGCGCCCATCCCTCCCCCCACTGGCCTCAGAGCCAGGGCCAACTGCCTGGAGCCCTCACGCCTCGAGGTCCAGCCTCTGCACAGAGAAGTGACGGCAATGTGACGAGGTCCTTGCCAGGACATGGCCTTTGGATTTGATGAACTGAGCAGGCAGAGGTTGAGGAACTTACCCGAGGTCACGTTACTAAAAACTGCCAGGGCAGAACTGTAAGCTCACACCCCAGTTGCTGGCCTCCTCCAGCCTGCACGAGCCCGGGGAGGTCCCTGGGTGTGTGGGGCTGGAAGGGCTCCTGTCGGGACTCGGCCAATCTCCAGAGCGGGGCCTTTGCCCTGAGAAACGCCTGGGTGGAGCTGCCCCTCTGGGGGCACCCGGAAGCCGCAGCGCCGCACTCGGAGGGCTGGTGGGCTCACCGACCCCTCCCGCCCCCGGCTTCCCGGTGCAGGGGCCTCCACGCAGATGCCCTGGCTTGGCACCTCAGCTCCTGCCTCAGGCACCCCACGTCCCGTCGCCTGTTGCCCCCAGGCCATAGCTTGGTCCCCGCCTCTGCCCCTGGGTCCAAGCCCTCAACATCATCCTGAAAGCCGGACAGGGCGTCTGGGACCCCTAATGTCCATCCCCCAGGAATGAGTCCTGAACACGGGGGCCTGGGGCTGCCACTCTGTCCGGGCCCCCGCGTCCCCCAGCGAGCCCCTCTCCGGCCACATCCCACTGCTCCGCGGGACCCCAGCCTGCCCCCAGACTGAAACCCTGCACCACCCCAGGTCTCTTTCCCCCGCACGCGGGCCTCCTTGCACCCATGGCCCTGAGCTGGCCTGACTGTGGGCCCCAAACTGCTGTCCCTGAAGTCTCCCCTCGGCAAGTATCCTCCGGTTGAAATGATGTCCCCATCTCTGTCCCCTCAGCTGTGTCCCTGAATATCTGCCACTGAGCTGGAACCACATGAGTGAGTGTTCCCAGAAAATGTGGCCCAGTATCTCCACAAGCCAGGAGGTCCCCAGCGCTGTAGCTGACTCAAGTCCTGCCACAGCCTCGTCAGTCCCCAGGCGGCAGCTGAGCCACGAGGGCCAAGACCGTGCTCTGTGACCTGTGCACCTTGCCCCTGGTTTCCGTCCATCCCCGCCCCCAGCCCCAGGGGCCCCGGGCGGTCTGCGGGTGTGCACGCCCGCACCGGCCCTACCTTTGCTGCCGTAAGTCTTGCGCGCCGCGTCCAGGGGCCTGGCCGCCTTCAGGGGCTCGCCCGGGCCCGGCTCCGAGGGCCCACGCACGGCGTGCACCTGCTCCGCCTTCAGGGCGATGGCCTGCTCCAGGAGGCCCAGGTTGCCCCGCGTCATCACGTCGTACATCTCTGACTCGTCCGTGACCGCGGACTTCTGGGAGCGTGTGTCCTCGTCCTTGCTGTCCTCGGAGCGCAGCTCTGCTGCCACCGAGTCGTCGGGCCGGGGGCTGGGGAGCTCAGGGGCCTGCTGGGGGGCAGTCTCCCGGCAGGTCCCATCAGGTGTGGCCACCTCCTCGTCCTCGTCCTCCTCGTCCTCGTCTTCCTCCTCCTCGTCCTCGTCTTCCTCCTCCTCCTCCTCCTCCTCCTCATGACCCAGGGAGCCTTTCTGTGGGCTGGGCTCCTCACTGGTCATTCCCTCCAGGGCCCGGGGACTCAGCTCCTGGCAGCGCTCGCTGGTGACCTCGATGACCTCCTCCGCATCCTCAGGTGGGATGAAGATGGCCCTTTCCCCTTCGTCGCTGGTGGCCCCTTCTTCTGCTTCCTCCTGGACCAGGCACACAGTGCTGGGGCCCAGCTGGGCTCCTGGGCCCGAGCCCTCCCGAACCAGCGTCTCCCCAGCGATTTGGCCCAAGTTCAGGAGAGAAGTTGCGATGATTTCCTGGTAGCTGCCGTAGCTGCCTTTGGAGGGGCCCGTGGGGCTGCCGACCCGGTGGGGTCCAAAGTGGGACTTAGTGGGGCTCCTTCCTGCACAAGGTCAGAAAAGCCGTGTTGTGGGGGGCACAGGGAGGGTGGGTGTCTGGGCCTCTGGTCTCACCCCCTGCCACAGCCCAAAACACGGAACCCCCAGAAACAGGGCTCGGCCGGGTCCTGTGCATTGTGGGGAGATCGTGAGGAGTTTATTTGGGGAGCAGGTGGGTCACTGCTGCCGAATTTTTAAAGCCATTGTAGTACCGTCTCAGGTCATTTCTCAAAACGGAGCTCAACTGTTTAAAAATGTTTCAGCCCTGGCTGGTTGGTGTAGCTCCGTGGACTGAGCACTGGCCTGTGAACCGAAGGGTCGCAGGTTCGATTCCCAGCCAGGGCACAGGTCCCCAGTAGGGGGCGAGTGAGAGGCAACCACACATTGATGTTTCTCTCCCTCCCTCTTCCCCTCTCCCTCCCTTCCCCTCCCTCATTCCCTTCCCCTCTCTAGAAATAAATAAATAAATAAAATCTTTAAAAAAAAATACAAGTTGCTTCAAAATCAAAAAGCACCGAATTTATGCTTTTTAAACGACCTAAACTGGAAGGTGGTGACGACCACGACAAAGACGCACGGCACTCACGGCGCACCAGGAGCACCGGGCGCCCTGCGGCCGCGCCCCGAGGGCGAGCAGTGGGCCGGGCAGTGGCGGCGGACCCCAGACTCCCTGCTTCGCGAGGAAGCAGGCGAGCAAGCGGTCCCGGAGGCCACGCCAGAGCCCTGGAGGGAGGCGTGTGTGGGGCCCACCAGCATCAGCTCCAAAATAAAATAGACACCCACCGCAGGCCCAGCACGGTCAAAGGCACCGGAAGCTCGGGGGTGTTGGGGGTTTGGACCTCGGGCCTTCGCACCAGCATTTCCAAGGGCCGGGTGCCCCCCGGGGAAGGCGGTACAGGCAGGGGTCCCCCTTGGTCTCGCCCGATGCCCAGCGGATGCCCGCCCCACCCTGGGCAGCTCCTCCCAAGGGCCGGACGCACAGCCCTGTCCGTGTGTCCGTCTCTCACGTGCACGGACACCACCCCCCGCCTCCACAGATGCCCCCCAGCCCCTCCCCAGGAAGCCCCGCCACCGTCAGGACAGGACACCACTTGTTCTCAGGATGGGCTTCCTTGGCAGGGGGCCCTCCCGGCTCCTGGGCTGCGCTCTCCAGGGGCACACTGAGTGCCCTTTATTCGGGGCAGAAAGAGCCACAAAGCACCTTCAGCTGGCTCGGGGCGATGAATCTCCTCCTGTCCCGGCCTCCCGGCCTCGTCCTCCTCCGGGGTTCCTTCCGATTCATCGGAAACAGAGGCCTCCTTCACCTCGGCGTCCTCACTGCCGTCGCTGTCCACGCCGTAGCCCTCATCCAGCGCCAGCTTCAGGGGGTGTGACTTCCGCTTGGACACCAGGTGCTGCGCCTCGGCGCCCTCCAGCTTCCTCTTCTTGGCCAGAGGGCAGCTCTGCAAACTGGAGGGAGGGGCCCGGCCCCCCATCAGCACCTCCCGGGCTCCTCCCACCCTTCACCCCTGCTCCCGGGGCATCTCCTCGCCATCCCCCCCGCTAGCAGCCCCAGACACACTGGCTTTCGGACTCTACTCGAAGTGTCCTGATTGTGTTTTCAGTTGCATTCCCAGCTTGTCTCAGAGGACCCCTGAGTACGGGGCCTGGGGCCCACTTCTCTGCTCCATGCCCACCTGGCAGGTCCTCGGGGGCCCCAGCTCGTCCCTGTCCACCTGCAAACTCTTCACACCCTCACCCGCCCTCCGAGCTGGGGGCGGCAGGGGGGTCCCTGAGGTCAAGTGCATCCCAGGATGACGCGGGTCACCCCAGTGTGCCTCAGAGCTGCTCCTGCGCAGACTCCTGCCGCCTCGCAGCAGCCCCGGCACCCACACCACACCCGCGCCCTTCACTCTGAAGGCCCTCGGCAGCCAGTCGAGGGGGGCGCGCTGCCGCAACGTGCGCACACGGAAGGTTCCATCTAGGTCCACAAAAGGCCCAGAGCAAAAGATGGGCTCCAACACCCAACAGCCACCCTCCCTTCCGGGACCCGAGGTGAGGGCCCAAGGCCTCCTTACCTGCGGTGCCTGGAGTACTTGCCGCGGATGTGGCCCGCACCCGTGCACCCCGGGGTGGGGCAGCTGGGGAGACAAGCAGAGCAGTCACTCGGGGGAGGGGCCCCACCCCGACCCTCCGCAGGTGTCTCCAGACTATGGCCGGCTGAGATTAAGGAAAGGACCACCCTCCCCAAATAAGCGGCAGTTTCGTGAGTGTGCTCACTGTGAGGGCCTGGGCGCAGGAGCTGAGCCTTCCGGCGGGAGCCTCCCTTGGAAGCTTCCTTTTCCCAGGGACAGGGCTTTCCCACAGCAGGAAAGGGCCCCCGGGAGGCAGACCCTCTGAGGCTCCCCGGGACCCCCGCCCGCGGCTGGCCCAGGGCACGGCACAGATGGCCGCCCCACGCCATCGCCCGTCTGCAGCGCTGGGGCCGTGGTCCCTGGGGCCCTCGCCAGGGGCCTGGGCCTCTTTCAGGCCCCCCACCCTGGCCACCTCAGCGCTGGGGAGCAAACAGGGACAGGGCGAGACTCCAGGGGCTCCTCACCCTTCGCTAGTCTGTCTCCCCACAGGACCAACCTGGGTAAAGCTCCAGAAACTTCTGCTCATGGATGTGGACCACGCCACCCCGACCCCTTCCCCAGGAGCCAGCCCCCCGGGGCAGCGAGCGTCCTAGGTGGGTGGAGGGGTAGGCACCTGCGGGTTGCCGGACACGTCCCCAGACCAAGGCCCACAAAGAGGCATCACCACGGCATTTTACGGAGCAGCAAACTGATGCAAGGGAGGCCACCTAAAGGGGGGAAGCCTGAGCTCCTCTTGGGGGCCACCCCAAGGTGCCCCTGCCCAAGTTGGGAAGGCCTTGCTTTCCACAGGAGCAGCACCCAGGGGTCTGCGCTCCCGCCTCGGGCCAGACTCTCCCAGAGCCCGTGGAGGACAGAGCATTCGGGACCGCCGACAGAGGCGGGCCCCAGGGCCCCGGGCGGCGCGTCACCCCGACCTCCGTCCAGACGCCCAGCTGCTGGGTCGCGGCCCAGCGCAGGCAGCTGGGGTCCCAGAGAGCCAGGAAGCCACCCCTGCTGACCAGTCAGGGAGAAGAGGGACAGCGTGTGGAGGCAAAGCCCTGAGCTCCGAGGTGGCCTTTGGGAGGGCCGCCGCCTCCTGCGCAGGAGCCTCGTGGCTGATGTCAGCGCCGAGTCTCATTGTTTTAATAAGAAGCCGGAAGGAGGGGGGGCGGGGGGAGACAGGCCCCTTTCTACCGAGGATTTCCTTTGCAGACCCAGAGCGGCAGCCGCTGTCCCCTGCCTGTCTGTTCAGTCCATGCCCCACACTCGCTTCGCTCTCTCAAGAACTAGCTTTGAGACTTTCCACAAAAGCTCCTTGTTATGGGGGATTTGAAGCTGAGGTCCCAATTAGTCGATTAATCACTGAGTTAATCAGGCAATTAGGTGACAGCTGCTGGGGAGGCCTGTGGGGCCCTGGCATGGCCCCCAGCACGTCACCTGCTCCGAGGCCCACCTCCGCCCGCCCGTCCAGAAGAGGCCTGGCCCCCGGCCCAGCCTGTGAGCCTGTGTGCGGGGCCGCCGAGGGTCCCCCGGGACGGAGAAGGGACACGGCCGCTCCCCGCAGCAGCCCCGGGGGGTGGGCTCACGGGCAGGCTGGTGCGGTCAGTGCCGGGCGGGCCCCAGCGACCTGCCGGAGGGGCCCGAGCATGCGCGGCGCGTTGCAGCAGCAGATGGGCCCGGTCAAAGGCGCCAGGAGAGTGTCTGTCACCTCCCCTCAGCCCGAGGGGGACGCCCACCAGACCGGCGCGCTCTCTGGAGGCGCGAGGGGCTGGGGGCCCGCTGGTCGCTGCTCTCCTTGTCACAGCCCCCACGCGGTCCCCAGGCCAGGGGCTTTGCCTGAGCTGGCGAAGGGACAGCAGGGTGGGGGTGACACACAGGGACGCTCACAGTCCCTGTGCCGGCGGCACCAACGCCCAGAACAAAAGGCTCCGGACCAGGAGCAGCCTGCTCCGCCTCTGGCCAAACGGGGCCTCAGGCTGTCCGGCCCGGCGGCCTCTGTGAGAGCCCACAAAGATGGCCCTTGGCGGCTGGGGGGGCCCCAGCGGCAGCAGGTGCTGCTGGTGGCCAGGTGTGCCCCTGCTGTGAGGCGGGCTGCGCAGCGTGGCCAGGGCGGAGGCAGGTGATGACAGTAGACAGGTGGCAAGGGGGGCGGGGCCTCGTTAGGGAAAGGAGGCCCCTGGGTGGGGTTGCTCGAGAGGGGGCCCCAGACGTGAGCACGCTCGGTGCTGGCCGGAGTCTCTCTCACCTGAGGTCAGCTCCCGCAGGCTCTGGGGGTGCTGCTGAGAGAGAGGGGAGGAAGCGTGAGGGGTCAGAGCGGGGGCTGGGCCCTCAAGCACGAGCCCCACCTGCTCCCGACCCAGCCGGCCTCCTAGGCGAGCACACCGCCTGCTCCCCGCCTCGACCCTGCAGGACCCGGAGGCCGCCCTGACGCAGGCCCCCAGGCTCTCTGAGCCAGGCCAGTATCTCCTTCCCTAACCGCACAGACAAGCTGGTTTCTGGCAGGAAACCCGACCTGGCAGGTAAAGCCGCACGTGAGGATGGCAGGTGGGCCCCACAGGGCCCCACTGTGCGGCCAGCACGCTGAGGAGCTTGGCGGGCCCCCACCTGTGGGCGCCCTGGCCCAGGGGGCAGCTCCATCCTGGCGGGGCCCCCATGCCTCCTCGCCCCGGCCAGTCCGACCCAGCCACCCCCCGGGCCCCACCAGCTCCCAGACGGACACCCTGGGGGCAGAGGCCGGTGGCCTGTCACACCCGGACACCCGCGCCCTGGGGAGCTGGGTCTGCCTCCTCCTCTCAGCACCGGAGCTTTGTCTGGGGCCCCACAGCTGCCCTCAGGCACCCAGAAGCTACCGGGCCCTCAGAGGCGGAACAGGCCAGCTGGGGGCACTGCCGGGCGGCTCTGCTCTCCTGAGGGGCGTCGGTGGGAACAGCGGCTTCCACGGCTTTGGGGCATGGACACCTGGGGCTCAGGCAGGGCCACGCGGTGGACAGAAGCGGGCGGCAGGGTGGGGGACGCACCTCGCAGGGCCTTGGATCGCGTGCGAGCTCGCTTGTCCTCGTTCTCCAGGCTCATCTGCAGGGAGAAATGACGGCCGCGTCAGCGGGAAGACAGGGCTGCCAGGACGCCCGCCGAGTCCCCGCTCCGGCTTCGCTGGGCAGGGTGCGTCTGTGACACGGGAGGACCAGGAGCCGCTGGCAGGGCAGGAAAGGCCGGGGACCAGGAGCAGCGGGCCAGCCTGGGGACCCCGTCCCCTGCGCCTGCTCCGTGCCCCCAGGCTCACAACCCACCCTGGCTCGCCGGCACCGGGGCAGGGCACCCACCACAGACATGGGCCCCACCGAGCCCCAGAGCCCGTGGGAGTTAATATGAGGTTGCCCTGTTAGGAACGAGTGGCTGGGACCCAAATGGGCCTCCAGGAAGTGTCCAGAGCTGGGACAGCTCCCCACAGCCCAAGGAGAGGTGGCCTGAGCTGAGGGACCCTCCGCAGTGTGGGCGAGGGCCCCGCCGCCCGGGGGGGCCCAGAGCGGGCATCACCTACATCACTGTGAACACACCCACAGCCGTGTCGATGGCGCAAAAGGAAACAGCTAAGATTCATTCTTACGCTGCTGTACTCAACCGGGTCTGCCCCAGATGGTGCCGGGGCAGCAATCCACATCAAACCGAGAGTGGGGGCTTGCTCCGTGACACCCCCGGGAAGCCTCGCCCGTGTCCTGGGCTCCCAGCACGTCTGGGTTTGACCGGCCACAGGCCACGGGCTGTGCCAGATGGTGTGGCTCTCGCGATGGGAGGCTGTGTCGGCGAGGCCAGGCGGAGGCTGACGCAGGCCAACGTGCCACTGGACCCAGCAGCTCCCTCCACGGGTCACTCCTCCCAGGACAGAGTGGGGGGTGCTTCCTAGGGGTCCCCTCCAGAGCCCATTAGGGATCCCACCAGCACCCCTGCCCCTGACCCACTTTGGGGGGATGCTGCCCACACTGTCCCCCAAGGGAGCCGAGGGAGAGCCCCCAGGAGCTACAGGCCATCACACGGGACCCTCGCCCTGCGTCCCCCATGACACATCCGGGCAGGCAGGTGACGGCGAGGCGGGAGGCAGGTGGTGGGCAGGGGCTCCCTGTGCTCTGCGTCTCCGAGGGAGAGAAGCCTATGCCCAGCACCCTGCACCCGAGAGGCCCTGGGAGAGAGGGACTCGCCACCTGTCCCCGTGGCCAGGAAGAAGAGCAGACAGTCCCACTGGCCGCAGGCCACCGAGAAGCGCCAGAGGGAAGAAGCGGCCATCTAGGTGCCACGGAGCAAAGGACACCCCCAGTCAGCGTGGTGAAGCTTGAAGAGCGAGTCCCCGCACCAGCGGCACTGAAGACTGAAGACGAGCCGTGTGGTTGTTAAAGGGGAAAATCAAAACCCGGGGCGATGTCCAGGACGACTCGGAGTCTCCACTTCCATTCTGGATGGGGGCCCCCCAGCAGGCCGACGGCTCCCCTCGAAAGCGAGAGAGAAGCGGCTGTCCAAGGGACTCCCTTGCAGCTCCGAGCCTCCAAGCATGCCGGCCGTCTGTCCGTCTGCAGGGGCCCACAGTGGTGCTGACGCAGCTGATTGCCAGGCGCCGGCCGGCTCGCCACTGAAATGCAATCTACAGCTCTTCTCCTGTCGGGTTTCCCGAGGAAAGCGGCGCGCATTCCGCTGGGTTCTAGCGCCCGGGCAAGCTGGGCTTCCCGCAGATTCGGAACGCCCACGGCCAGGGGCAGAGAGGGTGGCGGGGTGGGCCGCAGTGCGCCTGCGCACCGCCAGCCCTGCGCCGCGCTCCTTGCGCTCCTTGCGCTGGCGATCTCTCTGTGCATCAGACGGCCCCTGCACATCTCGGTTCTGAAAGGGGCAGCGCTGCCCGTGCAGGAGGGGAGGGGGACGAGCTCTTTCACGTGAGAGTGGATTCGCTGAACCGAGCCGAACCGAAGACTCGGGCGCCGTCAGTCGGCATCATCAGGCGGCGCCGTCAGGTTCCGAGCTGTTGCACGCCAGCGTTCCTGGCTGCCCGGGGCCCTGGGCAAGGCTGTGGTGAAACTCCAAGCCCCAGAGACTGCGGGGCGCCTCAGAGGCGGGCCCTCCGCTGTCCTCGGGCCCTGGACACCGCTGCTTCGTGTCCCAGACGGAGCCCCACCCGGCAAAGGCAAGAAGACACACCCCACTTCTCCATTCGTTTATTGTTAAAAACCCTTCCCTTGTTCCAAGCACAGCCCTGCTGAGTTCCTGTTTTCCTGCAGCCCACAAAAAAACCTGAATGGCATCCCTCCTTGAGGGTGACAAGACCCCCATTTGCAGCTAAGCCACCCCAGCCCCATCTCCTCCGGGGGTGGGAGCCCCCCCGGAACCCCCTGTGCTCCCCAGTCTGGCTCCGAGCCCCGGGAATGCTTCTCGAGCCCCGTCTTCAGTGGGGGAGAGTAATTTACAAGCGCAGGCGCAGCCCGGCCTCCTGGCTCCACGGCTGCCTTGCCTTAGTGCCGCCTCGAACGCAGGTCTCGCCGGGGGCTGCCGCAGCCGCGCCCTGCCACTGGGCGCTTGTTAGTCCAGAGAAGCTGCGTCAGCTCTTCCTCTGTGCAGGGGGCCCTCGGACGGGCCGCGGAGACTGGCCCCTTGCCGGCCTGTCTGCCTGCCGCCCTCACCCGCACTGGCTGCCCCGAGCCGGCCGTTTACAAACTCAGGCCCCAAACAAGCGCGTGCGGTCAGCAGCCCCTGGGCCTGGGGATCCACCTGGACGCTGGGCCGCAGGGGAAAGAGCGGCGCTCAGACCCAGCCAGTGACGCTGTGTGGACACGTGGGGGGCTCTGTGTGCGCGAGTCAGGTCGACACGGCCCCCAGGCTTTGCGCCCCCAGTGCAGGGACCCCAGGGTGGTTTCCGCAGGGCGCCCTCCCTGCCTCTCTCTTGCTCCCTCGCTCGCCCCCACCCCAGTCTCTCTCCCTCTTTCACACCTTTTTTCTTTTCGGCTCTTCCCACGCCCTCCCCGATGAGGAGCGTCCCTGCCCTTCCGCTGAGGCCCGGCCCCGGGAAGCCCCGGACAACCTGCCGCCCTAGCCCTGCAGGGTGTCCCGGCCGGAGCAGCACCACCCACAGCACCCGAGGGTCCCTCACTCCAGGAAAAGGGGGTCAGGGAAGAGCTCAAGAGGAGCCTTGGTGGGAAGGACAGGCTCCGTGGGCCGGTGAAAACCGGAGGCCATTCAGGCCGCCTCAGGGCAGCAGCGCCTCTCAGCTCCACGCCTCCCTCGCTGCCCCCAGTCCCACCCGAAACAGACTCATTGTTCCCCTTTGGGGGCTGCTGTGCGTGTCCTGCAGGGTGAGGGGCTGCGGCCTTGGTCACTGCTCAGCACACATGACCCGAGGGTGGACGGATGGACAGACAAGCGGGGACCTCCAGGAACCCCTCTGAGGGCCTGGACTGGGCACCGGAGGGGTGTCCACCGGGCCCTGGGCTGCAGGAGGGGACGGGTCCGCCCTTCGTCTTATTCGGAATCCATTCCAACAGCGAGCAGAGCTGGAGAGTGAGAACGGACCCGGATGATCCGTTCAGTCCGCGGGGTGACAGTGTCCCTGGGGCGGCCGAGAGGAGGGGGATGGTCGCTGACCCCCTGGGGGCCGCGGGCCGCCCTGCCTGAAGGGACGGGCAGCTATATGGCGAGGAGGACAGAGGGACACGAGAGATGGCTGGGAACTGGCTGTCACTGCCCTGCTGTCTCTGAAGCACCTGCCAGTGTCCCCTTTCTCCGGGGCAGGGCGACGGGGTCTGGGCGTGCTCTGTTCCCTCACTGCCCGGTGAGGGCCGCGCCTGCTCCCGCAGACGGACGGTGCTGCGGCTGACCCCGTCCCGAGCCCCCTTAGGACCTCAGGGCGGCGTTCCAGGGGGCCCCCTGCCCCTCGCTCATGGACCCCTTCGACCCCGCCCCCCCCACACCACTGCCTCCCCACTTCCCTCTCTCTGAGCGTGCCGGTGCGGGTCGTGGTCCATCAACCCCAGAGCGGCCCCGGCTTCAGACACGGGCAGGTTCCGCTGCCTCCAGAACCCCCAGCACACGCCCAGCTTTCCGTCCTCCAATCCCGGAGGCCAGACCCCCTGCCCGCACCGCCGCACCCCCCCAGCGGCCCTCACAGCACCCCGGCTCCCTGTGGTGACAGCCCTGTCCCCGCTCTGGGGTGTCCCACTGCATGTCTGACGTTCTCCTGACATCCCCCCATCGTTCGACGTCCTGGCAGCTGAAGAGACCAGCCTCCCTCGGTGCTTCAGGAAGGACACCCACAGAGCGTTAGTGAACATATGTCTTGGGAAGGGTTCTCCTGACACCTCTAAGCAGGGACTCCAGCTCACTGCAGCCCCCAGTTAGAAATTACAGCTACACAGGGCCCCCTGTAAAGCAGCCACGTCTGAGCCCCTTGGTTTGACTCTCCACCTCCCCAGAGGTAGGAGTCTGGCACATCAAGTGAGGCAGTGCCGGTGCCCCCCCACCGCCCTCCCTGGTCAGGAGTCCCCGTCAGAGGCAGGAAGAAGGCGTGGCTGAATCTCGACCACACATCTCTAGCCATCCACAGACCAGCCTGCAGCCTGGGACCCCGGGGCTTCATTCCTCGAGGCCCAGAAGAGCTTTAAGGACGGACAATCAACACGGAGTCCCTTTCTCCTTAGGCAGAAACCCAGCACTCCCGGCAAACTCACAGCCACCAACCCTTTCCAGGGGCCTGCCTGTCGGTGAGCTGTCCACAGGCCTGGTGCTGAACCCAGAGGCCGGCGGGAGCCTCCCGCACGCCCCCAGCCCTGAGCTCTGCGCCGCCTCTCTGCTGTCCAGGGACCGACCTCTTCACTCACACACCCCCTCAGAACAGCAGCTGGGGCCCTGCCTGCCCCGCCCAGGGGGGAACGGCATCCTGTGAAACAGGCTGCTGCCGCCGGAGAGCCCAGCGTGGCGCACGGGCTGGTCTGTGGCAGGTCCCACCCTCAGGCCCGGCGCACCAGAGCCACGGGCACCGCCACCTCCCAACCCCACCCCCGAGCCCGGGGCCTCGGGCCACGTCCAGGCAGGCCTCCTTCCGAGGCGCTTCGCAGACACTGCTTCTTGCCAACCAAAGGTCTGTGGCAACCTTGCACTGGGCAAGCCCGCCGGCACTTCTCCTGCGGCATTTGCTCGCTCCGTGCCTCCGAGTCACAAAACTCTTCTCAAAACGTGTCAGGCTTCCTCATCGCTACTCCGTTTGCTGTGATGGTCTGCGATCGGTGACCTTCGATGCTGCTGTTCTGATGGTTTTGGGGCGACATCTCTGAGGCTGCCGGTGACGTCTGTGGCCGTGACCTCTGTTCCGCTGAGGGGCTGGGGCAGGCGAGGCCGGCGAGGCGTGCACCCGGGTGCAGGTGTAAGGGGGACACGAGAACTCAGGGACCAAGATTACGTCACAGTTTAATGCGATGTTTACAACGTCAACATTAACACAGAGAACCCACCAGGAACACAGCGCCGAACGCCCACCTGAAGGTGGGACCGGAGTCGCTGGCTTCTCCTCCTGCCCGGCACTCCGGACAGCCCCGCAGAGCACCGAGCGGGCAGAGGTTTTGCGGCAGACCCCCGCCCCGCTCGCTCGAGCCAGGCACCCGGTTCTAAAGAAAGACGCTGGGCCGTGCCAGGGTGGCACAGCTCCCTCGGATGCGGCCACAACCCCAGACTTCGCAGGCCCTTCCTGTCTGGTGTCCACGCCGCAGCTGTCACCCCTGGGGGCCCGGGCCCGAGGGAAAGGGCACCAGAGCCTGGGCTCCGGGGAGAAGGCCCACGAAGCCGGCGTCTCCGAGGACCGCCTGGCCCTGGGCCCACTTCACTCGGAGCATGTCCTGGGCAGTTCTGGGATGGGAGGCGCGGCGGGGCTGCCGGTGCATGCAGTGTCCCAGGACAGGGTCCCCCAGGATGGGCCACCTGCTGCCACTGGCAGGAGGGAAGTGAGCGGGGCAAACACACCTCCCGGGTTTGCGGGGGCTCTGGGGTTCTCAGCCTGCAGCCGCAGTGGGGAGGGGGCAGCAGGCACAGAGGAGGCCTGTCTCCAGCAGCGAGGGGCCGCAGGGCTGGGACCAGCGAGGGGAGGCGGCTGCCCAGTGGCGGGTGTGCGCCAGGCAGCCGCTTTTCTTCCTACAGGGACCGATCACTGACCGCCTGCGCCCTCGCCTGCCCTTCGCTACCCTGGCCCGGGAGGAAACCCCCTGTGTGAGCCCCAGGCCGGGCGGGCGGCCCTCCAGCACCTCACCTTGCCGGGCCTGTCTGGGGGCCTCGAGGTCCTGCAGCGGCTGGCCTTGTCCCCGCACGTCCACCTCTGGCTCAGCAGCTCGCCCCGGAACTCATTTTCTGAGGGACAGAGAGAGGGGACAGTGAGTGCGAGCTGGGTGGGCAGGAGCAGAGCAGCCGACGCCACCAGAAGACACGCCAGGGACAGGAGAAGGAGCTCTCTCGGGAGCTTCCCTGGCTGTCCGGGGGAGGGGACACGCCGTGGGTTTCCAGCCTGGGCTGCTGCGGGGCCCTGAGGGCGACCCTGTGCTGCCCCCGCCCTGGTGTCCGGCATGGCCTCGGCCTCGGCAACGAGGCCTGCAGCGAACATTTAATTCCTCACAGGCAGAGGCTGAGGCATCAGCTGGACGTGACAAAGAAACGCATTGTGTACCTATCCCCCGCCCGGCACTCCCTGTTTCCATGACAACCGGCTTTCCAGGACAGCCGCATTTCAAAGGAAGGTCATTAGTAACCAACAATAAAAACAGGAAATAAAAATTCCTGCGGCTGCTCTCTGCCTCTCCTTGAAAGGGGGTCTGGAGCGCTGTCCCGCCCTCCCGCCGTGCCCCCTCCTGCTGGACGGGCCCCCAAATGTGGTTTTTCTAGAATTCCACCTCTCCGGCCCCAGGCATCCCTGTGGCTCCCAGCCAGTGTCCTCCTGGCTGGGAGTGACTCCGTGCCACCTGGGACCCCCAGGAGCAGGACCCAGAGAGCAGCAGCTCCCTGGTTGTCAAGGGGACACCTAATGCGAGGTCTCCAAAGGGCCAGTTGGGTGCCTACTGTGCGCCCCCCTCTCTGAGCCACAGGTCCCCTGCAGGGGCCCTGGGAAGGCTGGCCTGAACCAGAAACAGGAGCTGTGCGACTGTGTGACTGTCCAGTTCCCAGGTCCTCAGCGTCAGTGGCACTCGGGGACTCAGATTTCCAGACCACGACAGGCCCATGGGGACAGACAGCGTTTGGGAGTGACACAGGCCCTGAGTTCACAGGTGGAGGAGGCCTGGGAGAGAGGACGGACCCTCAGGCTCAGCCAACCAGCCACGGGGGGTGTCTCCCACCCGAGGACACAGGTGGGAGACCTGGGAGACCCCGAGGCAAAGCCCCTGGGGCCCATTCCACGCACCCCATCCGGGAGAGCAGGCAGCACAGAGACCTGTACACCTGGCTGACTCGAGAGGCTCACAGGGAATTACTTGTCGTGGGAACGTAAGTAAATCTGTGAGGTGACAGGTGTGTGTCAGGGACAGCTGGAGGAAGGACACAAGGGCCAAGGTCTGGGATGCCAGGAGGACAGTAGCCCCCCCGCACCGGGCGCCCCAGCAGGTGCCCCAGCCCTGTTGACCCCCTCGAGGTCCCTCCTGCTTCCTGGAGCCACCCAGTGGGGGTGAGTGGAGCAAGTGTGGGGTGGGGGCCGCTGGTGTTCTGTTCGGTGGGATGAGGGCTCCCAGGGGCTTCCGCTGTCACCTGCCCTGGGGGAAGCCCTGGCCCCCTCCTGCCCAGGCAGAGCCCAGGCCTGGGCATCCCCTCCAAGGCCGCTCCTGTGTGACCTCTGGGCACAGCAGTGGGGCAGGACATCGGCGTCTGGAGGTCAGGCCCCTGGGACGAGGAGTGAGGGGTGCCAGGGCCACACCGAGGACCGCCCCGCACGCACGAATGAACTCTGCCCTGCGAGCCTTTCCTCGCCCGGGGGACTTGCTGGCAGCGAACTATGGGCGCTGCTGGGAGACAACCAGGGGCCCTCTGGGTCCCCCGGGGACCTGCCTGTGGCTCAGCCGCCCTGCAGACCAGACCCTCCAGTCCGAGGCACGGAGGCCGCACATGAAGCCCCCGCAGGCACCCAGCTCAGAGACCAAACCGTGAGGCCATGCAGGCTGACACCGGACACAAGGGTCAGCTCACGGAGGGTCGCAGATCCATCCGGCGTCAGGGCTGGAAGTAGCAGAAAACGAGGGGCGGAGCGGACCTCCCTGCCTCGGGCTCAGGCGGTGCCATCTTGGATAAGACGCTAAAAGCACAAGTGGTCCGTCCGAGGGGAAACGGAGCGGCAGGACGCATCCAAGTCCAGAGCCTTCGCGCATCGCCCACCGCCAGTCAGGCGAGCAGACAGCCGTGAACTGGGGGGAACTCTGCAAGTCGGGCCTCCGACAGGGGACCGCCTTCAGCCCTGTGATCACGCAGCCCGACTTCCATGTGGGCAAAAGAGGCGAACGGACACTCGTCCCGAGACAGCAGGCCGATGCCACCTACGGCACTCAGCACGCAGCCCTCGGGGGCACGCAGATCAAAACCACAAACTCACCGAAGTGGCTACAATCATTTTCCTTTTTAAAAGATGTTATTCATTTATTTTTAGAGAGCGGGGAAGGAGGGAGACAGAGAGGAAACATCAGTGTGTGGCTGCCTCTCGAGCGCCTCCTACTGGGGACCTGACTCACAACCCAGGCACGTGCCCTGACTGGGAATCGAACCGGCGACCCTTTGGTTTGCAGGCCCTGCTCAATCCACTGAGCCACAGCAGCCAGGGAGAGAGGCAGCGACACTTCTTAAAAAGACAATAACCAGTGTCGGAGAGAATACAAAGAAGCGGGACACCAACACAAGCATGGCCTCGCCACACGGCCCCAACCACAGCCCTCATCACAGACCCAAGAGCATGAAAACACATCGGCACGGGGCCCAGGACACAGCTCTTGTTCCCAGCAGCCAACACGTGGAAGGAGCCCTGGGTCCGTCAGCAGCCGAAAGGACAAGACGAGATGCCGCTGAACCGTACTCAGGGGGGCCAAGGAGCCAAGTGCTCCCGTGCGGAACGGATGAAAATGGCTGCTTACCCGCCGCGCCCTGCCTGCCTGGAGATGGCGAGCCCTCAGAGCCCGAGGTGGGCCGGGGGGCAGTGGGGTTTGGGGGGCTGATGGGGAGTGACAGCGGGTGGCGCTCTGGCTCGGCCTAGGGTGATGCACAAGGCGGGGGGGTCGCTGTGGTGACCGGTGACCGTCCTGGGAACGTGCTGAGGCTGCGGAAACCCACACTTCGGAAGCTGCTCTGCCGGCTCTCCCCGGTCAGCAGCTGCGATGGGGCCATCGCCGTGACGATCACAGCCCAGCGGAGAAAACAGGTCGTGCCCCCCCCACTTAGCGTTGAAAAGGAGTAAGTGAGGAATGAGGTATTTCTGCCGTTTCCAAGCACCGACCCCCCACAAACTGACTGACTGCAAAGAAAAAGACTCCCGGCATCATGGGCCGCGGGTGGCACCCTCTTGCTCAGTGACCGAAGCCGGGGCGTCAGGACCAGGGAGGAGAGCCTCCCACCTGGGCGTCCCCGAATATCTCGCAGGGTCGCAGGACTGCCGGCAGACCCAAACGGGAGCTCTGCGGACAGACAGACAGACAGGCTTCTTCAGAAGGACGTGGGCCAGCGAGGTGCAGCAGCCAGGCGCACAGGGCCCGAGGCCGCCCTCGCCGGATGGCGCAGGTGAGCGTGGGACGCCCTGCCCAGGTGCTCTCTCGGGGGCTCCCAGAAGGCAGCTGTGCCCTGTACTCGAGACGTTTCCGTGAGCTGGAGACGGTTTCAGAACACATCCGCCACAGTGGCGGGGCTCGGGGACCGGGCTTCCGGAGTCGGCCTCCGTGAGGACAGACTGCAGCCGGCACCTGGGGTCCTCAGGCCCCTCCGGGTGCGGGTCTCCACCTTCGAGTCCCTCGGCTGCTCCTGAAAGCCGGAGATGGGACGGCGGAAAGGTCTGGGCCAAGGCCGGCTCTAACCAGCCGGGCCTGGCTTCCCCCGGTGCTGCCTGGGGCCTCCTGGGTGGTGCCGGTCCTCGGGAGAGTCTGACGGCCCAGAACCGGGAGAAGGAAGTGGCGGCCAGGCCCTGGACGCCGAGGGCCGCAGGCAGGCGCCTCGGGACACACTCAGACCCCACATCTGCGCCCCACAGCTTCTCCTGCAGCCTGGGCCTCCCAGATGCGGTGCCCTCTCACCCCTGACCTCCTCGCCTGGAGTGCCAGCTGCGGTGGGGGTCCTCAGGCAGGTCGGCACCCCACCCAAGGGCTGGCATTTGGCAGGAAACGCAAACAGGGCCTCGGGGCGAATGAGGCATTCTGCTCTTTTTCTCTCGTTTCTCCTTGAGCGGGGGTTCAGCGGGAATGGAACGAAGACCTGCTGAGCGGAGCAAAGGCAGACCTGCTCTCGCGGAGTTTAGGTGGGAACGGGGGAGGGGGCGGGGAGCCGGCAGCTCCGTCGCTGAGCACATTTCCCTCATTATTTTGCTTCCAAATCGGCCTCGCTGGTACTTTCTCTATTCAATAAAAGCCAAATGCAAGCCGTGTCCCTTAATCTCTGCCACGGCAGCTCTCCGCTGAGAAAATAATACAGACGTAACTTCCAGCCCCGCACACTTTCTTTTCCATTTATATGCAAATGGTGACCTTTCACCCAAGCTGTCTCAAAGAAGTGTTTCCTTAAAAATGCAAATAGCACGGTGCAGGCAGTTACTGGGGCTGAGCCTCTCTTACATTATTATTATTATTTCTTTTAACCTTACCCGGGCTGCAAAAACAGCAGCTAAAGTGCTCGCGGTAATAATGACTTTCCAAACCGAATCACGAGACGCTCTCCAGGCGGCCTGTCGTGGAGCCTGCCAGCCAGGGAGGACAGTCCCGGCCTGAGGGGAGGCGATGTCCCCCCCACCCCCAGCACAGGCCGCGCAGCCCCTGGGGGCGACACAGTGGTGCCCGGCCAGGGCTCCAACCCAGGCAGGTGCCCGGAATGCGGGCGCCGGGGCTCCGCGACGACGCTCACAGGACTTCCCAGATACCCTGCCGCCCATGCGGGTTCCCCCGGGGTCCTCTCTGACTCCAACCGCCACCTCCCTCGGGGCTGATGGGGCCCCAGGGTGCTCTCAGGGGCTGGCACACGTGCTCCCCACCCCAGAAGAGGAGCCGGGAGAGGTGGCCCTCCTGACCGGTAGGAAGAACAGGGGCGAGGAGGACCGCGGGGGGTGGGGGGAGCCCAAGGGAGATGGAACCCAATGCTACGTGTACACAGGAGGTGCTAGGGTGGGGGCTCCCTCCGACTGCCCCGACCCACCCCACGGACGAGGCCAGGCAGACGCTGGGAAGACACGTACTCGGTCCCCTGCTCCGGCCCACAGCTCCCTGGGACTCTGCAACTGCCACCCGCTCTTCCTCCGTGTCCAGCTGCTGCCCCCCCGCACCCCCTCCAGCCCAAAATCTGGGCTGCCCCAGGCGCTCAGGAAAGGAGGGCGCTGGCCGGCCAGGCTGTCTCACTCCTGGGGTGCAGAGGAGGACAAGGCAACGTGACAGAGGGGTGGCACGGGCCTTGCCCCCGGGGAGGCTGGAGGACTGGTTAGGGGCCCCACGCAGGTCTCTGGTCTCCAGAGCACATGGGCACCTCCCCGGGACCAGGAGGGACCGTCCTGGGACTCCCGTCCAGCGCCACTCCTGCCGAGTCCTGGAAACCCTTTCTTAGTCAGGACTGTCCAGCCTGGGGACAAGCTACTTCCTTCCCCTCGGAGCCACACTCGGTCTGGGCTCCCAAAGGCAACCCAACCAGAATGGGCTCTGTCCTGGGTGCGCAGAGGACAGCTGCTCAAGGCTCCACGCCCTCGGCCACATCCCACTCAGAAAGGCCACTCCGGGCGGGGACCACCCTCCCGCCAGCCCCAGGCCACTCTGGGGCCTCATGGCCCTGGTTTCCCTCTCCATCCCCAGTTCCTGCTGGGGAGGAAGGCCGGCTCCAGGGCTGACGTCCATGTGGACCGAAATCACGCCCAACTCCGGGGCTTGAGGCGGCTCCGCATGGTGGGGAGCCTCACAGCAATGCCCAGCAGCACTCTGCTGCCTTTTAGGGTCCTTCAGTGGGGCTCTGGGCCATAAGGGGCCTCATGGGGGCGCTACCAGGGCCTGGATGCTGCACCCGTGCCTGGGAGCGCACCCCGCCTTGTAAGAAGGGCTGGGATCTGGCTCCCCCAGCCAAGCCCATCTGGGGTCCTGCGTAGGTTCTGGATGGAAGCTGACCGTCGCCTGCATCTGGATGACAGGACCAGGGCCTAGAGCCCCCAGCCTGTCAGGGGCCACACCAAACCCACCCCTCGTCTCACTCCTGACGCTGTCAGGGAGCAGGGCCCTGACTGGGGCCCCCCCGCCGGCTTTCCTGGTGCCTCAGGAGCATTTTCGAGAAGCATCAGAACTTGCGTGAGAGAAGGTGGCGCCTCCCCACGTGTCACAAGTCACACGAACTGTGGACGCGGCCACTTCGTGTGTCGGGGGAGGGAAACCCTCGCAGGTAACCTGCTCCAGGGACCCCGGGAAGCCGCCCCGGCTGGGGCGGAAATACAAGGCGGTCACACGAAAATTTCAGTCCTCCAAGACCAGACCTCGAGGAGCAAGAACAAGAGGCTGCCCTTCCGTGGGGTCACTCGGGCACGTGGACTGGGTCACCGCTCACCTGCGGCCCGGCCGGCCCCAGAGGGAGCCCAGGGCAGACGGAAAATCCAGAACGGAAACTCCTCTGTGGAGTGTTGAAGGAGCTCCTACTCTCACTTTGATCTCCTTCCAACCTCAAAACCAGCACCGAGGAGCAAGCGGTGCGTCCAGCCCAGGGAACCCGGGGCAGCACCCGCCTCCTGGCCCCTGCCAGGTGGGCCGCCGAGGGAGCAGGGACACGTGCCAGGAGGACGCAGTGTCCTCCTGGCACAGAGCTGCTGAGACAGGTGGTTCAAGGCTGAGTCACCTGAGAGAGCGAGAGTGAAGCCAGAGAGGCCCCGGGCAGCAGCTGTACCGAGGCCTTGACAGAGACAATCCAGCTGCAGGAGGTGACACTCCGCTGGGGAAGCAGGTCAGGGACCTGGACTTGGGGACGGAGGATAGGGCTGGAGGCCGGCCGGACACGGACCGAGGGCACCTCCTGGGAGGGCCACGCCGTGGGCCTCGGGGCCGGGTGACCCTCGGGGAGCCATTTCCGATCCAGCTGCACCTTGTCCCTGGGAAGCTGACCGCCGGCCGGCCCTGGGGCTGGCGGGAAGACAGGGTGACGCAGTCTCCACCCACAGGGCACGGGAAGCGCGGCCCCAGGTGCAGGGGTGGACAAAAGTGTCAAGTTTTGCAGGCGGTGGCCCATCTTCATGAAACAGTGCAGCAAGGCCTTTCAAGTCCAAGGCCCTGTCTTCGCCGCCCACGTGGGGGCCGGGGAGAAGCCGCGAGAACTGGCACAATTTCACGTGCCCACTGCTGGCTGACACGTGAGCTCGCTGCTCCGTCAGGCCTGGTGACGGAACAGGCAGCTTTGAGCCCCCGAGGCCGAGGCCCTGGACTGAGGGTGACTGTCCGGGACCCTGGGACTGGCAGGGCCCAGGCTCTGAGCAGTGATGTCACCGGTGGTGCGTGGCCTCCACAATGCCTCCAGGAGGACCGGCAGCCCTTCTGCAGGGACCTGAAGCTGGTAACTCTCAGAATTTCACGAACACGGTGGGCATGGACACTGGAGGTTGCGGCCAGCCAGCCCAGCCAGATGCCCAGGGAGCCGGGTCACATCAGGGGCCCTCAGAGCCGTGGGCTTGGCTCACGCACCCCAGGAAGGACGTCGCTCGCACCTGCCACCTTGCTGCCGCAGCTCTGAGAGCTCGGAGCCCGGGGACGCTCTTGTCAGGAGGCCCCGGGGTGTAACAGAGTGTGCAGGCCCCGCCCCAGCAGAGGGCGAGTGGGGGTGCGGCCCCGGGTCCAGCGAGAGACCTGTAGGTGGGGCAGCCGCCCGGCCTGCAGCTCCAGGACCCTGTCCTGCTGCTGCTTCTCCAACGTGCGGCTTTGCAGCAGCAAGACGGGAGAACAGGAGGGGACCCAGGTGGCTTCTGCCAGAGCCCTCAGCCCAGCGTCCCACACGAGCAAGGTGTGAAGCCAGGCGTGGGGGCGGGTGGGCCGTCCGTGATGAGGCCAGATGGCACGCCCGCAGTCCTAACATCCAGCTCACAGTGTGCCCGTTCGCACCTCGCCGGCCACCCCGGGCAGCACGGAGCGCCTGTCCTTCCAGGGCCGACCGCGCACACAGCCTCCACAGTGGCCCTGTTCCAGCCACGGTCCAGATCAGCCCCACAGCGCAGCACACGCGACCACGGACTCCCAGCTACCCCGGGGGCTGACCCCTGCAGCTGCTGGGATGCGGCTGAAGGTGGGGCTGCGGGCGCAGAGCCCAGGACGGCAGGGACGGCAGGACGGCGGCGTGAGGTTGCGATGCCCACCCTGGGCTGGTCCACCCCCACCGCCCGCCAACCGCAGCTCCAACCCTGGCAGAGCTCGCAGCTGGCCTCTGAGCTTCTGTCACTCCCCTGAAGAGCACTGCATTTGTGAGGGCAAACTCAGAAGTGGAAACGGATGAAGGGATGGGCAGAGGGCCCCTTGGCACCAGAAATGCGCCCTGTTCCCCGTACACCGAGCCGGCGAGCGCCGGAAGGGCGAGGAGGGGCCCTGGTTCGCTCCGGCAGTGCTGACGGTGACGCGGGAGCCTCCGGCGGACCGTGCTTCCCCTCGCACGCATCACGCCCCTGGTCTCTGTGACGCACGCTCCGGAGTCCGAGAGCAGCTGCATCTCGAGTCATGTGAAAACGTCTCTCTCTCTCTCTCTCTCTCTCTCTCTCTCTCAGTTTGTTTGAGTTTTTAAAGCAACATTTGGAGAAATTCGGTGTCCACGAAAGACAGAAAGCACTGTGAGAACCTGGACATCCGCCCCCAGCCCCCACAGCTCTCCGTGCTGGGCCGCCTGGGGGGGCCCGAGAGAGGGCGGGGCTGCGGGGGCCCTGGGCAGCTGTTCTCGCCCCTTCGGGGAAGCAGCAGTTTCCAGGCTGACTAATCTGATGACACCGGCTCCCAAGACCGTCTTCCTGTAAACTGTCACCACAAAATTCCCGTTGAAATTACATGTGAGGACACTCAACTCCTGGTTTATTCATGAACGAGTTCACAAAGAAAGCGCACGGGCAAGGTTGGGCGGCGGGGGGGGGGCTGGACGCCGGGGCGAGGAGGCCGGAGGGGGCCCACAACAACAGGCCCGACCGGGCCGGCCCTCCAGGGAGGGGCAGGCCCGGCGCTCTTCCCAGCAAGCCAGGGTGACTGACGTGCGCCTGACCGGCTGCCCAGTGCCCTGCCAGCCCGCGGATCAGGTGACCGGCGGCACGCCCGCCCCGGCCCGGCTGCTGTCACTCCTGTCCCTCCGGCTGCCCTTGCTGACAGAGGCGTTCACGGAGGTGGGGCCCAGAGCACAAGGCCTCCGTCCAGGAGGACCACGGGCCCCCGGCATGCCCACCCCTCCGGGGGCCCCTCTGCACGCTTCCTGCCGCTGCGCCGCCGCCACCCAGGAGCGGGGCCACCCGGATGGAGGTCGGCCCAGCTCTGGAGACCCCAGGCAGTGCCCCACCCCACGCTCACCCAGAGTCGTCACGTCCTCGTGGACACATTAGGTGACTCCAGGCCAGAGGAGGGCAGCAGGAGAAAGGAGGGGCCCAGGCTCTGGGCAGCACCAGGGAGAGCACCCAAAACCACCAGCCGGGCTCCCGCCAGCAGCAGAGCCGCTGGGGTCAGGGCTGAGGGTGCCGGGGGCACACACGGGCCCGCTGCTCCCTGCCGCCTCAGAGTCCCCACAGGGCTTTCCCGTGACGGCCGCCGTGATACCTGGGGCAGGGCACCCTCTCGGCCCCAAGGGCTCTGCCTGCTGCGAGGGTCACCTCTGCCCCGGGGCTCTGCTGTCTGGCACCGGAAGCCATCGGGGAGAGTCTCCCTTTGCCAGACTCTTCTGAGCAGGTGCACTGGCTCCAAGGACTGGGGGCTGCCTCTCGGCCTGAGCAGCGCCGAGGGCCCCACAGGCCCCCAGGTCAGGAGTGGCTGCCTGGCTTGCATGCGCTCCCAGGCCCACCTCTGGGCCCCACAGACTCGGGGGGCTGGAGCTCAGGGGGCTCTGGAGTGGACGGTCTTCCACATCCAACTGTCTGTGGCCCTGGGGAGCCTGGGGCCTCCCGGGGGTCAGGCTGCTGCACGGACTCTGTCCCCAACTCCAGCGGGCACCGGGGTCATGCACATGCCTCCTTCTCTTAGCAAACAAGCCCTGACCGACCTCGCCCACCCGGTGACCGGCCGGGGAAGCTGGGCTGTGTCCTGCCCTGTGGGCAACACCCTCCCCGACACCCTCGCAGCCGGCACCTCAGACTCCAAGCCCCTCTATTGTTTACCCTTAATTGACAGAGCATATGGAAGGACTGATAACCACAGCAAGGACCAACGGTGGGGGGAGCCCCGGTGGCGAGGACCCCCCCACCGCGGCGGGGTCAGGGTGAGCACACCCGGTCACACCTCGCCGGGGGCTCCCCTCCCGGGCTGCCCAGCACCCGCCCGCCTTTTGTTCCCTCAGCCACTGGCCTCGGAGACCTTGGCTGGTCTCTCTGACTCTTCTGAAACCACCAAGGCAAAACCCCTCCCTCTGCCGAAAGGGTAGCGATGGCAATTGGTGTCATTTCCACCATTCCAGGGACAGTCCGGCGGCCCGAGCCCCAGCCCACATCCTGCTTCCAGAGTCCCCTTGAAGAGTCCCCTCGCAGGTGTTTGTTTCAGCAATTAAACAAACTCGAGCGGCCATGGGTGTCCGCTGATGACAGGGACACAGAGACGACCGCAGCCACGGTGGCGGAAGGAGAACCGCCGGGTCCAGCAGCCCCCGGCTCAGCTGTGCCCCTGGGTCACAAAGAAGAAAGTGCATCGCGTGGACAAATCCCCGGCCCAGACGCCTCGCCCTGCAGGCAAGGGCACGACATTGCTCAAAGCTCACGCCGGCTGCG